>JADRCD010203802.1:0-51383 GCA_019843815.1 Montemys delectorum
GTCTCCTACTCTGAAATGTGAGTATGAACTTGTTCTTTATCTTATTTCCCTACCTCCCAGATCATACTCCCGGTGGGCAGTAAGTGCTCATTAACTATTTGGTGAATGAATTAATAATCACACATACAAGTTAATTTTTCTCCTTAAATTCTCTGTTATCACACATACTCATGAAAAGGTAGCTTTTATGGGTAACTTAGTCACATTGTGAGGAGCGTGACTTGGGACGAATCACAACTCACTGTAATTTTGTGACCTAAACAAAGCAAACCATGTTGGGCCCATAGGTTATGCTGGAAGGGATAATTCCCTAGTGAAGTCGTTACCTGTGTAATGTAGTGGGACACGCGTTACTACATACCTGGTGATGACTGCAAGTAAACTTGTAAAGGTTTACTGTGAAGCTGGGTGTTAGTCTGGCAATAGCCCTTATATCTTGTATTTCCCATGAGTCTTGGTTCCAGCAAGAAGCTACACTGAGTGATTAGCTTATCCACGTTTGCACTCAACTCTGCTCCATGATGTTCATGTGATGAAATCACTGAAGGACCCCATTCTCAGAGTCTGTCTGTCCCCTGTACAAGGCTGCAGTGGCCTTTAGACAACTGCTGCCACCACATCCTGATCTCTGAATATATCACACCGGGAGGCATTTCCTTAGTGCTCCCATTGAGGAAATTGTCTTTTCTTGTATATTTGATAAATTTTTTGGCTTTGTCCATAGTAGCTCTTTTATGTTCAAAAGGTTGTGTGTAGCATTTTATAGAGGCCTCTCCTGTCCTAGGCACTTTCAAAACTGCTTTTCATCATGGTAAGGATAGCCTCAACTTTAGAGGTTTTTTGTTTGTATGCCTTTGTGACAGGGCTGTGCTCTGTAGCTTGAACACAGTCTTAACCTGTAGCCTAAAGGATCCTCAGATTCTCCATCTTGCTTCATCCACACAAATGCTAAGACTGTGGGACTCACTATTCCACCTGGCTAAGAACTGTCTTTGCTCCATTTTGCTGACATGAAAAGTTAGGGCATTGAAATGTTAAATAACTAGATCAAAATCACAAACTTGGACCATGGTAGAGCTGAGGTGGGAGTCTAGGCAAGCTGATTCTAAAGCTCAGTGATGGTCACCACCAAATTCTTCTGCCTGTATTTAAGTGAGACCTCTCTCATTGGGTTCTTTGTATTTCCTCTGCTTTTGTGAGAGAGGAGAGAGAGAAAGGATAGACTTGGAGTCACGTACATCTGAGTTAAAAATTCCCATCTTTCTAGGTACTAGTGATGTAGCCAAAGGCAAATTACATAACTTCTTTGAGCTTCATTTTCTCATTGATTGTGAAAGGTTGTTAGGCCTCCACCTTGGATTAAAATTTTATTCCCATTTTATAGACACTGGGGTTGAAAGTATTTATGACTTGGTATAGGCAATAAAATTAGGAATGTCTGTCTATTCCCACATCTGACAGCAATGTGATGAGCTTCTGGGGTGCCTCTAGGTATGACAAGAACAAGAGGCGGCTCTGGTGTTGCAGCATGGTCTGTTTTCACGCAGCAAAACTTCCCAAGGACGTGCAGGCGGCTTGAGACTCCAGGATGTCTGCCACCTATTTTGTGTGGTGTAGACTCTTTTTGACGTTTTGTATAGTGTTGTGGTGGATGAGCCTGCACATGCAGCCTTTGCTGCAGAAGCCATAGTGCTGTTCTTACCCTTGCATTGATGGACACAAGGTGCAGAACTCCCTCTGCAGTTTGATGCTGAATGGTTGTGATGAGGTAAAAGCTGTCAGGCATCTCATCTCATAGGTCTGAGGCCTGAGGCCTGAAGCAGCTGAGTGATGTGTATGGACTGTTGAATGCTCTGTAGCCCTGGCCACCATCCTGTTACAGGAGGATAGGTTGGTACCTCCTTTCCTTTAACTGCCAAAGCTAAGCAGTTGGAAGGCAGGGCACTGGTGATTTTTTTTATAGTGAGTCTCAAAGTTAAGTTATCCCTTTCATTCAGACCCCTGCAACCAGTCTGGGTCATACCCTTGGGTTTTTTGTTTTGTCCCTTTCTTCCAATTGTTTTCTTTTTTAGTTAGCATACAAAATAATGGATTTCATTATGGTATTTTTAGACATGTATCAGACATAGTTCATATTTGTTTTTCTGCTGCTTTCTTAGTCCCCCTTTCTTAAATAGTTTCTTATGCTTTCATGTCACACATATGCATACATGGGTGTCTATAGTGAAGTTTAGATTCTGCATATAAAGAGAAACATCTCTGGTGTGTTCATTCTCCATTCTTCTCCCTTGGACCTTTCCCCCTCTTTTTTCCTGGTGTATGTACATATTCCTGGTGTATGTACATGTGCATAGGTATGTTTTAAACCTAGGTTCTGCATATGAGAGAAAAAATGCAATATTTGTCTGAATTTCATTGTCTTCACTGATGGCCTCTAGTTCCATGCACTTTTCATTCTTTATGACTGAATAAAATCCCATTACTATAGATATCATATTTTCCTTATCAGTTTGTATGTTGATGGTATCTAGGATGGTTCAGTTTCTCAGCTATTATGAACAATGCAGCAAGAACTGTGGATGTGCACGTAGATATCCCTGCATGCTGACTTAGATAACCAGAAGTGGTTATAGCTGGGTCTTGTTGTAGTTCTACTTTTAGATTTTGAGCAACCTCCATCCTGATTCCTATAGCAAATACGCAGTTCATGTTTCTATTAGTTATCATACAAGTGTTCCTTTTCCCCACATCTTTAGCTACATGTGGTGTCACTCTTTTTTTTAAGTTTTACTTTTTACAATTGGGTGCGTGTGTGTGTGTGTGTGTGTGTGTGTGTGTGTGTGTGCGTGCGTGCGTGGGTGTGAGAACATCTTGTGGAACTTGGATCTCTCTTTTCACCATGTGGGTTCTGAGGATAGAATTTGTGTGTTCAGACTTGGAGACAAGAGCCTTTACCTGGTGAGCCACCTTACCTGTGTTTGTTTGCTTTTTTTGATGATAGGCATTCAAGTTGGGTCCCCTGGGGTTTTCATATCCACAGTTGTATTTTAGCTTGCTTTCCTTCTAGCTGTCTTGCTTTACAGTGTATTCAGTACCATGGCTTCTTTTTCTCTTCTCTTTAAAGCACATGGTGGTAGTGCCCTGTGTATCATTCCATTGTTGGCTTCCTATCTCTCACTCTTTGATCTACAGTCTTTGCCTGGTTTTCTTGTGCTAGCCCTGCCCTACACCATATCCTGTCACTGTGCATAAGCCTTACTTTCTGACTGGTTTCTTTCACCAGTGCCATCAAGGTCTCCTTGTTTCCTGCTCTTATCTATGCAATCTGTTTGACCTCCTCCAGGGTCAAAGAGCTAGATTGTGAACTTTTCCCAGCTGGTGCCTATTTAGAGCCTGCCTTTATCAGTACTAGGTAGGTGGTAGACTAAATATTTCTTCATTCCCTTACTTTTTAGCACTATGAAGTTTAAGAGTTGGCTTTGTGACGATAGAATACTCATGCTTGTGGCTAACACGGTCTTCTTTCCTTACTGTTACGTGTGCATCCCCTTTCTTTCCAGTTAGGGCTCAGGTTTTTAGTGAGTAGATGATGGGTATCATTCCCGTTTCCCTGTGGAAGTTGCTATTGAAATACAGTTTTCATAGTTCTAGGTGGTGCTGAACTCTGAATACAACAGTAGTTATCTTCATTAGAGGCGAAAGGAGAAGAGTTCAACTATGAAGTGGTAGCGTAGTGTTCAGAGGAGGAGTGTAGCAGGAGCAGATGTGGAGAGGCAGTGGAGAGAGATCGAGGGCATGAGTTACCACTCCACTGGCTGCACCTCCTCAATATGAGTACTGATAACAGTTACAAGTGAAGGAGAGGTAGGAACATAGATGAGACTTATAAGATGTTTCAAATAGTGCCGGCACACAATGCTAATTATTGTTTAAGTTTGAGCTTTCACAAATATTTAGTGAGTGTCCGAAAGGCAGAAGTTCATTTCTTTCTTTCTTCCTTCCTTTCTTTCTTTCTCTCTTTTTTTTTTTTTTTTGCTTTTTTGAGACAGGGTTTCTCTGTGTAGCCCTGGTTGTCCTGGAACTCACTCTGTAGTCCAGGCTGGCCTCGAACTCAGAAATCCACCTGCCTCTGCCTCCCAAGTGCTGGGATTAAAGACGTGTACCACCATCGCCCGGCTCAGAAGTTCATTTCTAAATATTGAATTTTTAAAAACATAGTGTCATACATAGCTTAATGATGGGGTTATGTTCTGAGGAATGTGTCATTAGACTGTTTGATTACTGTGCAAACATCATACATGTATAACCTAAGGTAGCTTGGATCGGGTGATACAATCTCATGAGACCACTTTTAGATGAGTGAAAATGTCAGGACATCTGTCTGGCCTTTCTTAATTCCTTTCCTTTTTGGTTCACAGCGCTCCCTTTTCTGGTTTTACAAAGCTTCACTACCAGAGCACTATGAATGTTCATGATCTCAAACAAAGGTTGACCAGAGTTGGGCAAGAGCACCTGCTGCAGTTCTGGAATGAGCTGTCAGAAGCTCAGCAGGTAGAACTTTACATGGAGCTCCAGGCCATGAACTTTGAAGAGCTGAACTCGTTTTTCCAGAAGGCCATTGGCGAATTTGATCGATCCTCTCACCAAGAAAAGGTGGACGCACGAATGGAGCCTGTGCCCCGACAGGTTTTGGGCAGCGCTACCAGAGATCAAGACCAGCTGCAGGCCTGGGAAAGTGAAGGTACTGAGCATTTGCTCAAGGCTTACCCAGTGTGTTATGAGATATGCTGAGATTGTTCAAGTTGCCAGATCATGTAGCGCTATGCCGGTCATACTAGAGATCAGATGACCCACTAGCAAGTGGCAGACGTTCTTGTCAGGATGAGCTGCTATGGCTCATCTACACTGCTTGAATTATCGATGGATGCCTGCTTTCAAAGCTCTTCTCTAGTCTCTAATCCGCCTCAATCTCCTTTTGTCTTTAAATTCTATACTTTTGCTAGCTTACTTTCTCTGAAATTTTGTGGCATGAGTTAAATGTTCCAATTTAAGCTGCTTTGACCTGAAAATCTGCCTTGAACTGGTTTTCCACACCTGAGTTTCCAGCTCTGTTTTCTTCTGTGTTACTGTGTCTCATTCCTGTTGCGCACCTATTGTAGCAGAGGCAGGCTGTTCACCTTGCCTAGGTGTTCTGTTATGCATTTCCTCCTGTGTTTATATTTGTCTTTAGCTTGGTCTGGCTTGTGCCCTTTCTCTGCTTAGGGTCACCTTGAAGGTCATGGGGCTGTGCAGGACTCAGTTCTACTGCTGTGGACTGACATTCTTTGTTTTGTTTGGGAGGCACTAGAGATCAAGCCCAGGCCCTTTTGCATGTGCGGAAAGCACTCTGCCACGGAGCCACATCTGTAGACAGGGTCTTAGTTGCCTGTTGGTTTTTCCGCTCACCATGAAGGCCAGGGAAACTTTGAACCTGCAGCCTTTCTGCCTGGGCTTCCTCAGTGGCTAGAGTTAGAGGCCTAATTCTTACACTCATTCTTCTTTAAAAAATTTTCTTTTTAAGAAAATGTATATGTATAGAATGTTTTGCCTTCATGTTTGCCTGTACATCACATGTGTGCAGTACCCACAGAGGTGGGAAGCGAGCATCAGATCCCTGCAGAATGAAGTTAGAGAAGGTTGTGAGTTACTCTGTAGGTACTGGGAATTGAACTCAGGACTCTTAAAGTCAGTGCTCTAAACCACTGAGGCCTGACTCCAGCTTCCTTCCACTCATTCTTCAAGATTATTCTCCATAGTTGCTGTTTTCAATGCTTTCCTCACTGGGCAAAGTTGGAATTAGTTGTTTATGCTTGTGTTTGAGCCTACCTTTAGTAACAGCTGTTTGCATTTGTCTTCCTAATTACATCCATACACTTTTGAAGAGCAGCACATGTCCTGATTGTCTGTGTATGTTAGACATTATCTAGAAGGAAAATTTGCAGTTGTATATTGATCAATATTATGTGTTGAATTTGCCCACAGATTTCTTGTTCAAAACATATACTATAATTTAGACTTAGGTCTGGTACTAATTTATACTTTTGAGAATGGCAGAATGGTTCCACTGTAGCTTTTCGGTAGAGTTGCTTTTTGTAATCTACTCCTCCTGTGGGTAAAACATTGGCTAACTATTATACCCTAGGCCTGTGTATTAGTTACTTTCCCATAGCTCTGATGAAATACCAGACACATAGTTTAAAGGGAGAAGTATATATATTTTGGGTCACAGTTTCAGAGAGTTCCCTCCATCCTAATTGGGAGGGCATGGTGGAGCAGAGCAGGTCACATCATGGTGGGCCTGGAAGTAAAGGAAGAGAAAAGCCAGGGCTTCACTGGCTCCTTCTCCCCCCTTTGACTCTGTCGCGGCTCCTACCCATGGGATGGTGTCATCCTCCTGCACAGTGGGTCTCTTTCCCTTTACTTAGTCTTCCCTAGAAATACCCTCACAGATATACCCAGGAATGTGCCTCACCAGTCTCTTAGGTGAATCTAGATCTAGTCAGGTTGCAGGGAAGGCAGACCAACACAACAGTTGAGTGTTACACTTCTTGATAAGTCTCTGCCTTGTTTTCTTTTAGATTTATTTTATTTTATTTATGTGTATGAGTACACTGTAGCTGTACAGGTGACCATGAGCCATCATGTGTGTGGCTACTGGGAATTGAACTCAGGACTTCTACCGGCCCTACTTGTCCCCCCCCCCCCCCACACACACACACACTTGCTCCAGTGTAATTCACTGTAGCTGTCTTCAGACGCACCAGAAGAGGACGTCAGATCTCATTACACGTGGTTGTGAGCCACCATGTAGTTGCTGGGATCCAAACTCAGGACCTTTGGAAGAGCAGTCAGTGCTCTTACTCGCTGAGCCATCTCGCCAGCCCCTCTGCCTTGTTTTCTTAATGGAATGAACAAATGAGACTAATATACTTTATTATAGAATCTATCTTCAAAATATCTGAAATTGCCTATGACTATCTATTTTTCTTATATTACCGAATTGTATATATGTTTACTTTCATAGATGTAAATAATATCATAGCTACATTATTATCTTGGTGGCTGTTTTTGGCATCCCACCTCTCGCTCCATGAAATACGAAGACAGCTGGTGTCACTGACATTCTCTATACCTGACCTTCCCTAGGCCGACAGGTTTATTGATTTTTAAATTGTGTTACAAAGAGCCCCAGAGAGTTCACTTGTGGGAAAGCTGTTTCAGACAAGGAAGAGGAAGCTGATTCTGACTAGGCAGGTCTCCAACCTTTCACATCGTCACAGTGCTTCTACTTCCTTCTGTTCTGTGTATTTAATTGTTATATGAGGCTTTACTCAGGAGGATTCAAAAGGATGGTAAAGAGCAGCTTGAGCAAAATGGGTTATTCATTCAGAGGATGCCTTTCAGATCTGAAATGCGCACATATGTATGGCTGACCTAGCCTCTTGCCAAGAGAGTGTGGCTAACCTGGCTTCTTATGGAGGGAGCCATGGCTGACCTACCATCTTACCAAGAGCCGTGGCTAACCTAGCCTCTTACTGAGAATTAGGCAGGGCCACTCAGAATCAAGAGAATGACTTTGAGATGAACACTTGTGAATTGAGAGTTTTGGTGATATGGTGATTCATTCTGACTTTGGAATCATTAATCCTGCTGTCCTGCTCTGGGTTTCAAAAAGGCTACTGCTCCAAATCAAAGGTCAAATGGGCCTCTTCCCTTCTGTATTCCAGCTGCCATGATTCCCTTTAGGGATTAAGGAGGTTGGAGTCATAGCTTGAACATTTAAGGAATCTGGCATAATGGCTGTAAGCAACAAGCAGGCCTCTTTTGGAGTCTTTAGCTTTTAATGGACTCTGTAGAACTAATCTACATTTATAATTTTTTCATTTAAAGTATAATCCACAGTTGTTAGAACCAAGTATGGCCAAGAAGGAGCAAAGCAAACTTCCTTTTGGTTCAGTATCAGGAAACAGTATTTATTTGTGGCTTTAACAGTTGGGTGGAGGGGATTTTTATATCCTTCTCACTTAGGCAGAAATTGCTGTGTGTTTGCACAGTCGTATCAATAGAAAGTTCCCATAGTTATTCATCAGCGTGAAGAGACTGCAGTGGTGAAGATTGTATCATTGTATTTTATATGCTGTGAGGTGTCTCAGAACTGTTTCAAGGACATTTTTTTTTTTCCTTTATGATGGGGGGAAAAAGTATTGTGTAGTAGTTTCCAAACGTCTGTTATTGAAATGATAATGGACATTTGAAACTGAGAGTAGAAAGTGATTTCTTAGGGGCTAAGTAAACTCCATATTGAAGAGAAGTCTTACTTTGAGTTTTAAATTTTTTGGCTACACATAAACAGTGTAACATAGACTAGCAACTCGGAACTCTTGAAACTTTCAGAAGCAGTTAGAAGCTTTGAGAAGATACTATCTTAGTAAAGATGCGCTTTGAGAAGATACCATCTTAGTAAAGATGCGCTTTGAGAAGATACCATCTTAGTAAAGGTGCGCTTTGAGAAGAACGCCATCTTAGTAAAGATACTCTGGGAGAAGAACACCATCTTAGTAAAGATGCGCTTTGAGAAGAATGCCAGAAGAAGAGTTCAGATAGATATGTCCTTGATTAGTCTACTTTTTGTATTTAACATTTTGGGAAGCAGTTTCAGTTCTAAGATTTTTTTTTTTTTAAAGGTTTATTTATTATAAATATGGACACTGTAGCTGTCTTCAGACGCACCAGAAGAGGGCGTCAGATCTCATTACGGGTGGTTGTGAGCCACCATGTGGTTGCTGGAATTTGAACTCAGGACCTTCAGGAGAGCAGTTGGTGCTCTTACCCACTGAGCCATCTCATCAGCCCCAGTTGTAAGATTTAAAGACTTACAATGGGCATGGTGGTCCATGCCTGTAGTCATAATGTGCGGATGTGGAAGCAGGGGTGTTGTGCTTCAGTATTTCTTCTGACTGGCTTTCTAGTTGAAGTGCCTGTTGGTGTCACTTGACGTGTCCTGCAGTGTCCACAGTTTAAATGGAAGTTGTCCTGCTCTGCTTCAGAAGCACCCATGAGACTGTCCTTGTTTTAGGCACCTGTCCAGGTTAAAGCACAGGAGGAAGTAGTCCAAGCAGGATGTTATCCAGGAAGGGCTTGCTCTTTCACAGGCCACTGGGACTGCTCTGTCTCTTGTAAGGTTGTCAAGGAAGAGTGTGCAGAACCTTCTGGGCTCACAGTGCCTGGATCTCCAAAGAGAGAAGTTCTCTACATCTGCAGTTGTCTCTCTCTGGCTTAATTTTTGTTTTGTTTTATTTTATTTTTTTCCTCTCTGTGTTAAAATCCATCCTGTAAGAAAGTCTTAACTCAGCTGGGGTTGGTGTTAACGGAGCGGTCGTGAGGCAGCTGGTAACTAAGTCTCTCACTCATCGCTGGGTGTTTGAGTGAGCTGCCTAAGCTTAAGTCTGTGTGTTGAGTAATGGAGGTTTTATGATGCATGTGTTTTCTCTTCTAGGACTTTCTCAGATTTCTCAGAACAGAGTTGCAGTTCTTCTCCTAGCTGGTGGGCAGGGGACAAGGCTCGGAGTCTCATACCCCAAGGGCATGTACGATGTTGGCTTGCCATCCCATAAGACACTTTTTCAGATTCAAGCAGAACGTATTCTGAAGCTCCAGCAGTTAGCTGAAACACGCCATGGCGGCAAGTGCACCATCCCATGGTAAGCCACGCCTCCTGCTGAAGTGTGCTCGGTAGTATTCAAATACATATCAACTCCATTCCGCGGTCAGCCGTTTCTTGTGCCCAGCTTCTGCTCAGGAGTATTCAAATGTACATCAATTTGCTGACTAGAGGGCACACTTCCTGTTACCCATGGTCTGTGGAAAGGTAATTGTATATGTGCTGAAAGTAGGATATGTTAGAGCTACCTACCTAGCCTCGGGGCTTTCCTGGGAGTGTATACTCACGTTTATACCTTAACTGAGCACCTTAAGAATACGCTTCAGTGTCCAGCAAACCCTCAGCTCAGAAACTTCTCACTGACTGAGAGTGTGTCTAAAATAGGCTTGCTGGTTGAAATTAATTTCCTCCTGAAATCTGAAGGTGTTGCTTTATTGTTCCTGTTCTTGCTGCCAGGTGTCCAGTGTCATTTTGATCCCTAATCGTTTTCTTATTTCCTCTCTCAAGCGTTTGGGTCTCTCCCTCATAGTGCCTGAAGCTTCATGACAAGATGATATGGCCCATTAGGCTTTTTCAGTCCAGCAAATCAGGTCCTAAGCACCAGGTTAGGAGGTCCTTCCCTTTCCCCTCCCTCACCTATTCCGAGTACACCCCAGAGATGAAAGCCACGTTGACCTCTCTGCTATGGGTCATATTTATTTTCTCAGCAGGTACTGGAGTGCTGCCTAGGGCCTTAGTCTTGGCCACTGCCTTCTAAGCATGAGGAGTGACACTCAGGTGGTTCGGCCCCGCCTTTCACTA
Organism: Montemys delectorum; assembly: GCA_019843815.1. Classification (NCBI taxonomy): domain Eukaryota; kingdom Metazoa; phylum Chordata; class Mammalia; order Rodentia; family Muridae; genus Montemys; species Montemys delectorum. The sequence goes on from JADRCD010203802.1 coordinate 10,502, forward strand.
CTTTTTCTTTTCTCTTTAGCTCTCTGATTAGTTTCCCAGAGCAGTTTTAAGGGGGAACCAGCTTGCACTTGACATCCCTCGGGGCCTTGATCTTATTACTTCAGTCCCATAGGACCAATCAAACCTGCTGCTTTTCTGTCTCCCAGCAACAGCCTCTGGTCCTAGTGCAGATTCCCTAGCCTATTCCAGCATCAGAAAAGACAGCAGGAAGAGACAGCTGCTGACCTTAATTTCCTTTGGAAGAGTCTCCCTCTCTGGGGCTCCAAGTCTGAATCGCGCTGCTCTGCGGCTCTCTGATTCCTTTGAAGACATGTTTTTTGGAGTAAGTTTTCAAGATGTTTACGTTCTTTTTTTTTTTTCTTTTTCTTAAAGATGTGGGAAGGAACTCAGGAATGCCCATGACCTTCTTCAGGTTTTTTTTTTTTATGTGTATGAGTACACTGTAGCTATACACATGTCGGTGAGCTATCATGTATGTGGCTGCTGGGAATTGAACTCTGGAACTCTACTGGCCCGGCTTGCTCTGGCCCTGCTCGCTTCGGCCTGCTCGCTTCGGCCTGCTCGGGTAATTTGCTGTCGCTGTCTTCAGACACACCAGAAGAGGGCGTCAGATCTCATTACAGATGGTTGTAAGCCGCCATGTGCTTGCTGGGATCCGAACTCAGGATCTTCGGAAGAGCAGTCAGCACTGAGCCATCTCGCCAGCCCTCAAGTTCTTTTTCAATACAAAAGTCTTGGGATGCTGTGAACTTTCCCTCTTTCCATCTTGATTCCTGTGGGGGTTTTGAGGGACTTCTGTGTTCTGTGTGCTCAGCTTGTTATTTATGGCCCTGGTTCTGTTGTCATGTTGGATTTTCTTCTTTCTCTTCCCTCTGCTTTTTAGTGCTTTGCTTCTGTTTGTATGCCGAGCAGTTTCCCACTATTTTTTTATTTCTATAAAACAAAGAGTTGTGGCTCAGCTTATTACAAAAATTCAAATGCCCCAGATGATTTGGTTAACATATATATATATTTACTGAGGTAGGAGATCATGCCATTTTCTCCATCAATTTAAATAATTATTTTTGTTTCATGTTCTGCCTTCTTCTTTGTCTGCACTACATGCTTGCAGTATCCGTGGAGGCCAGAAGAGGGCGTCAGACTCTCTAGAAATGCAGTTACAGTGGGCATTAACTACCAAATGGGAAGCAGCCTGAGTCCTCTATAAGAGCAGGTGCTCGTAACTGTGAGCCATCTCTCTAGCTTTGTACTTCATCAGTTGATTTATTTAATGATTATTAGATGAGTTTCTAAGTCCTAAGTATTGATCACTAACCTGAACAAAAATCCTAACTTTTATGAAGCTTAAATTCTGATAAGGCCCTGAACTATTTTAGTTCCTAATTGTAGTTTTAGATAAGATCTTTTTTTTCCTTTGCTATTCTGTCATGAATCCAGTTTTTTAAAAAAATGAAAGATTTGCTGGGCGGTGGTGGCACACGCCTTTAATCCTAGCACTTGGAAGGCAGAGGCAGGTGGATTTCTGAGTTTGAGGCCAGCCTGGTCTACAGAGTGAGTTCCAGGACAGCCAGGGCTATACAGAGAAACCCTATCTTGAAAAACCAAAAAAAAAAAAAAAAAAAAAAAAAAAAAAGATTTGTTTTAATTTTTCTGTGTGTAAATGTTTTATATGTCTGAACACCCTTCTGTGTGACCGATACCCAGGGCGACCAGAAGAGGTGCTGGATTCGTAGGACTGGAGTTAGAGACAGTTGTGAGCCACATGTGCATGCTGGGAATTGAATGATGTTCTTTGGAAGAGCAGACACTGCTGAGCTATCTCTCAAGATCCTGAATTAAAGTTTTGTGGTAACAGAATGTATAATTTTACTTCTATGATTGTAACTGGATGGTGAGCAGAGTCTGGGGTCTATTTCAAATTTTAATAAGAACCACAAGAGAGTATTAGCCTGTATCACTGTTATCTTTTTTTCCTCTATTTAGAATTCGAGGTTGAATTTTAGCATACACTTTCACAGAGGTTTACATGCCTACTTATGCCTCTAGACATGGGTCCTTTGCTTCTGGAAACAGGTTTGATATTTTCATAGGCTTCTTTTGTGCATAAGGATTGGTAAAATCCTGGAAGAAATACAACAGCTAATTAGTGTCTCTGAGGCAGAAAAAAGATGAAGTCAGTGAGATATGAAGCAAGCGCTCTCACAGAGCCTCTGCAGCGTGGGGTGTGTGGAGTGGACTTTCCTTCACTTTCCTTCTTGCAGTGTCACTGTTTATAAGATGGACTCTCTTTCGCAGGTATATAATGACTAGCGGCAGAACAATGGAGTCGACGAAGGAGTTTTTCACAAAGCACAAGTTCTTTGGCTTAAAAAAGGAGAACGTGGTGTTTTTCCAGCAGGGGATGCTGCCTGCTATGAGTTTTGATGGGAAAATTATCTTGGAAGAGAAAAACAAAGTCTCTATGGCTCCAGGTTTGTAATTATCCTCATGCAGTGGTGACTTATTTGATAATATGGAACAGCTCACTAACTTTTGATTTTCTTTTGAATAGTGGTGATTTGGATATTAATAAAACAGGTTTCTTTCCCCTTTAATTTTTTTCTTTCAAATTGTCAATGGTTTAAAAAGTTGAAAATGTCCATTAGTGAAATGGATGGATTGATTTTTACACTTTTTGTGTAAACATTCTTGTGCATGTTTGCCCTAAAGAGCTTTCTGGATGTTCATTCTCATCCCTTACTATTTTATATGTACAACAGTGCCGTTGGCACACCATTTACTGTACTGACAACCAGTGAAGCATCACTATTTAGTAGGTGGGAGGTCTAGCTGATGATTTAATTCAGTGCTTGATTGATTACCTGGCACACACAAGGCTCTGGGTTCACATATCACCAATAGAAAAAAAACAAAACAACAAAGTAGTGAGAGGCTAAACGATAGTTTCCAAGTGGCTTTAAATCTTAAATCATACAGAGATAATTGCTTAGGGACATTATATGGTAGAGAAATCTTCATACAGTAAGAGAGCACAAGGCAGAACTGTATACGTGTGAGTAGCGACCCTGGCTTGTATGTCTGCTGTTAGTATGTGCACATTGAAGTTTGCTGGTGGCATTTGTTGGAACTGGGCTGTAGTGCTTGTGTGACTACACAGAGCGACCTGGAGCGCGATCTCAGTGAAACCTGCCTGAGTTTCTCTGTGAGTCTGTACTTGGAGGAAAGACCAAGAGGAGTAAACAGTAAACCAGACCTCCACCATGTATGGGCCTGCATTTTATCTGGATTCGTGTTTGCAAAAGACTGGTTTTGTTTGTTTGTTTTGAGGCAAGGTCTAATGTAAGGCTGGTCTGCAACTTACTGTATAGCTGAAGGGACTGATCTGCCTTCCTCTTCTTCCTAAGTGCTGGGATTGCATGTGTGTGCCACCATACTCTGTTTAGAAAGTGCTGGAGATCAAACCATGGGTGTCATGAGTGCTAGGGGTGTACTCTATCAACTGAACTGCATTCCCAGTACCTATATTTATCTATCTGTCTGTCTGTCTGTCTGTCTATCTCTCCCTCCCTCCCTTTATTACCTCCTTTCTTTCTTGTAGAAGAGTTTACTACTATTATTAGCTCTGTTTTGGGGTGCTGTCTAGTTTTTCATTATTGTTTAAGTAATGGTCAAAATTGTTAGAAGAAATATACCAAAACAGCAATGAAGATAGAGAGAAACTTTTACTTATAGTACTTTTAATCTCAATAGGTTTTCATATCTGTCTTCTTAATAAGTGAATTAGTATAAAATGCTTAAATATTTTGAGCTAGGTAAGTCTGTTTGGGCTATGAATATAGGGCTGATTTGAATCATAAATATTAATAAAGATAAATGTTCTGAAGTAATCATTGCTTGGTAAATGTCATATTGTACTCTATGTTATAGGATAAATTATTGTTTTGAGATTTCCTGGATTTATGATAATAATGTTATTGTGTGCATAATTATGCTAAAGAGACTTCAAAGCTATATATTCATGATTAACTTTTGACACCTGAACTTTATGTGCTTATTCAGTATTTTTGACTTTGTGGTGATAGCCATCCCAGTTTAAATGTTAAGTAGTCTTCTAGTTGCCTTCACCGAAGGTCATGGAATACTACTACTAGGTTGTTTATTTTCCAGATGGGAATGGTGGTCTCTACCGGGCTCTTGCAGCCCAAAACATTGTGGAGGACATGGAGCAAAGAGGCATCTGGAGTATTCATGTCTATTGTGTGGACAACATATTGGTGAAAGTGGCAGACCCGCGGTTCATTGGATTCTGCATTCAGAAAGGAGCAGACTGTGGGGCAAAGGTAATGCTTCCCCAGCTCAGATGAGGCTTTGAGTGATCTTTCTCTGTCAATCTTTTTAAGGTGATCTGAATAATTTAGAACCATTCATCTGACTAGAGCATCTGGACCATTCCACTTGGTTCTAGAGGGTCATAAGTTCTTGCTTGTCACAAGAATTTAAACAATGTGAGGATGGTTTGTGACTACTTGAGACAGCGAATGATGGTCATCGTAATGGGTTTGTTATTATCAAAGCATGTTCAAGCACTTTAACCTGTTGTTTCTCCTGCTGGAGTAGATGGGCAAGGGGGTGTGGTAGAAATAGGGGCTGTAAACTTCAATAAGACATTTAACAAGAGGTCTCACGATTTTCAGTGAAGAAGGCAGAAATGTGGAGATTACAAATAAAGACACTTAAATTCAATTACTGTTGGAATGACTATAAGCACACTGATATTAGGGTGGAGGGAGATATGCTGTGTATAGGAATAGTTAAATTGTGTGTGCATGTGTATGTGTGTGTGTGTGTGTGTGTGTGTGTGTGTGTGTATGTGTTAGATAAGGCTAGGAATAAAATAGTCAGAAGAGACCTTAACATTTCAGAAGATTTAAAAATATTGGTACAAATACTGATTTTTCTGAAAGTTTTTCAAAGCTTCTATTCTCAACAAATAAATTACAACACAGTCATGTTAGATCCTGTGGAGACTAATGGGGAGACATGGATGAAATGATCGCAAGGTTTAGAATAAACTGGGAAGATGGTCAAGAAATAACACAGGCTCCCTTACATGATGTCTGACAGCCATCTGCTTTGGTATAGTGATATGAGACTTTGTATTTTTATATGTGGCTTACTAATAGCATGATGCGTTACGTTTGCTGTATTTGTGCACTGAAAGGTATCTAGGTGGGTCTGTGTCTTAGCTCTGGTGAGCAGTGCGGCAGCAACACAGGGATACAGTCCTTGCTTTGCTGACTCCAGTTCTTCTCGACCTGTACTGAGTAGTGGGGAGAGCCGAATCACATGATAAATACATTCATCCTACCTGGGGTGACCATTAGGTATTAATTAAGAGGTAGAAATGCTAATGACCCCAGTTTGATCATCACATATGTGTATGTTTATACTGTATCATATAAACATAATAATTTAAAAATGAAATAATAAACTAAAAAATAGAGTATTTCAAATTGTAAAAATTAATGAGAAAATAGACTAAGTAAACTATATCTCTTCTTCAAAGCTCATGCCAAAATCACTCCAAAATAGACACACATTTAAACATAAATGTGAAACCTTAAAGATGTTAAGAAGTAGAATGATTATATGTGTTTGATGTAAAAGTCTGTGATCTGACCAGAACATAGTGGGCCATATATGAATGTGAAATATCTGTTAGAAATGAGACCTTGAGGGCTAAGAGAGATGGCTCAGATTGTGTGGTTTTTTTTTTTAAAGATTTATTTATTATGTGGTTGCTGGGATTTGAACTCAGGACTTTCAGAAGAGCAGTCAGTGGTCTTACCCACTGAGTTATCTCACCAGTCCAATGGCTCAGATGTTAAGAGCACTTGGCTGTTCTTCAGAGTCCAGAGTTCAGTTCCCAGCAACCACATGATGACTCATAACTATGTGTAATGAGATCTGACACCCTCTTTTGGTGTGTCTGAAGACAACAGCAATGTGTGTGTGTGTGTAATAAATCTTTATAAAGAAGAGACCTCAAGAGATACACCATAATCTTGGTTAGAGATTTTTCTATTATAAATTAAATTCTTTCCACATAAGTCTAAAAATTAGTTTTGTTCAGAAGCTGAAGCCCTAAATTTAGCAAATCAGGTTTTGAAAGATTAAAGTACTAGGTTCAATAAGACTTCATCTTCTTTGAGATGGAGTGTTGCTGTCAGCCTAGGCTGACTTCAAACTCAGGGCAGCCTTCCTGCCTCAGTGTCTTAAGGGGCTGAAATTATAGGCATGAACCATCACATACAATAAGACTCTTTGACTTTGAAAAGAATCATTGATTTAGATCATCTAATTAAGGCATGCGTCTAATCAAATACTCGATAACACTGTGTTTAATTGCTACTGAATTGTAGTGGAAACAGCAAATTGAATTGTTAAGTAGCTAGCAAGCTGACCTTACTCCACTTGGTGTCACTCTTCTTTCTGAGACAGAACCTTAATCTTTACAGATAAAAGCTCCAGAGTCAGGATAAAGACTGTGAGATCAGAGAGGATATGGCTACCCAACTTGATCTAAGATATTGACATTCTTCATTCAGATAGTTTGTAAGTTCCAGATTATGGGCCATTAATTGCGTCTGCAGAAGGAGGGCAGGAATTCATGTTCCCAACTCTTATTCTCCCACTTCCGTTATCCATCTGGAGAATAGTCCTGCTCGCTGGAAACTGGTGTGCTGACTTATGTGCACCGTTCACACAGAGACCTGAGTGTTCATTTCTCCGTCAGCTGCAGCCTGAGTCCGACTGTGGTTTTCTTCTGCAGACTTACCACTTGTTCTTGGGTCTGGCATTTAAGACTGTAGTCTTTCTGAATGAGTAAGAACTCAGATGGAACCGAGCTAAGATTAGGTTGACAGAGTTAAAATTTTTACAGAAGTTGGTTAACAACATTTCTCTCCCCCAGCTTTGTTTTTTGGGACTTGACTTAAGTTCACCTCTGCTCTCCAGGTGCTGGGATTACAGATATATGCCACTTGGCTAGACTTTTTTTAATAAGTCAATTAAGATATTAAAAATATATTTGACACATTCTTTTAAATTATATTTTTATTATTTAAAACATTTTTAAATTTGATCATATTCTTCCCCTCTACCCCAAGTCCTTCAGATCATCTGCCTCAGCCAACTTTTAAGTTCTTTCTCAAAAAATAAAAATAAATAAAATAAAACTGAATACAACAGCAAAGCCTCTTAAAATCAAGAAAACAAAATAAAACATTATCCAAAGAAAAGAAACAAAACATCAAATTCTAAGTGATTGTTAATTGTGTTATCTTGATTCTTGCTTTTTAAAACATTATAAACTATTGATCAGCTCTCTTAATTTTATACCATAAAATTTTTCTTTATAATACAACTGACTTCCAGTATTATGCAGTTGGGAAATTCTTTTTTATTTTAGACTTTTATACCAGGTAGATGTCAATAGTTATGGAAGCAAATCCTTTGCCTATAGATTAAATGTAAGCAATGTAAATGGACATGATTATTTCTTATTTCTTGTGGTTAGTTGGCTGTGGGGGTGCATAGTAGTGACTGGAAAATAAATCTCATGTGCATTTTAGAAACTCTGGAAATTGTCTGCCTAGGAAGGCACCTCCTGTAGAGCTAGGGAGTGAGTGCTTGACTGGCGGGAGTCATGAACAGCCCTGACTGGCTTAAATCTTCTCTGTGTTTCCTCTCATTCTCTCCAGTCAGTACTGTGCCCCTTTTGGGGCGACACCAGGCACTTCCACATCTAGGAGTCCCTCGATGCAGCCAGCCTGTGTCTGTGCCTCTAAGTGCTATGCAAATGAAGTACTTACTGGTTGCTTTGCTTGCCAGCAGGAGACTGGGACTGTCCCAGTCCTGCATATTTTTTTTATTAGATATTTTCTTTATTTACATTTCAAATGTAAATAAAACCCTTTCCTGGACCCCCCCCCCCCATATTTTAAGAAGTCAGTTGCTGAAGCAGAGATATAAGCTGACTAGTAATAATAGTCCATATAGACTTGCATGCAGTATGCAGTATACTTTGCAGATTGGGACAGAGTTTTGAAAACATTCTGCTACACACTGCATTATAAAACAATGCCTTCAAGTATTCTTTTTACTTATTTGATTCTCAAATTGGCTCTTCACTTCATCTGAACATTTTATTAACTAACTAACTAACTAATTAATTAGGTCTCACTCTGTAATCTGCTTGAAGCAATCCTTCTGCCTCAGGTTCTTGAGAACATCTGTTATAGCAGTAGAGGCCACCATGCTCAGCTTGCACCTTGGTTTTAGGTTGGTGCAGTGTGTAGCTAGTCCATAGCTTCCTTCCAGGTGTTTGACTCTGGCCAGTGATGTTCAGAGTTTATATGAGTGACATATTAGACTCACCCGAGGGATGGTAAGACTTTCGAATTCCTATTTTTGCCTGCATTCCTATTTTTGCCCTCAGACTTTTTTTTTTTGTTGTTGTTCTTCGAGACAGGGTTTCTCTGTATATCCCTGGCTGTCCTGGAACTCACTCTGTAGACCAGGCTGGCCTCGAACTCAGAAATCTGCCTGCCTCTGCCTCCCAAGTGCATGCGCCACCACTGCTTGGCTCTTTCTTGTTTCTTGAGACAGGTCTCTCTCTGTAGCCCTGGCTGTCCTGGAACTTGCTCTGTAGACTCAAACTCAGAGATCCACTTGCCTCTGACTCCTGAGTGCTGGGATTAAAGATGCATATCACCACCCTTCTGCCTTTGAATTTGATAGATACTCTTTCCCCTTTTCTCCTGTCAGCCCAGAGCCGTTATTAAATGAGCAAATCACTGGTTTTCATAAAATGTAAGGGCACAGACTGTTGTACTTCAGTTGAGCTCCAGCATGACATGGATGACTTTGGGTAGATAAGCCAGAATGTAGTGGATACGTTTAGTCTTCTGATTTAAGTTGGAATGGGAACTGGGTGACCTGCCTGCTTTACCTTTATCCATCCAGGTTTCTGAAAAATAAGGAAAACACTTAATCATTGCCTGAAAGTTCAAGAAACAGAATCCAAATGGAGCAATGATTTGGGTGCGAGAGAGAAAGAGAGAGAGAGAGAGAGAGAGAGAGAGAGAGAGAGAGAGAGAGCCCGAATGCCTTCTGTGCAGCTTTTGTGGTAGGATGCTCAGAGAAATTACTTTTCTAAATATTTAAGTGTGGTTAAGGATAAGTTAAATTAGAAATGCAAGGTGTTTGGGGAAGGCCCTTCGTCTAGTCACCCTGTTCCTTGGTTTCCTCTGGGTTGTGTATTAGTCGTGCTGTGTTTGCTCTAGTTTGGTTTGTCATTTGGAGGAAGGTGCAGAAACAATGCCCCTCATTTCTGATTGGAAAGAAGTCTGTCAAAGAATATAATTAATTTTTAATAAAAATTAAGTTAACACCTCTCTTGGATTGAAGTTAAAGATGATGTAAGCAAAATATATAGGTGGCCTTTATTAAAGACACTTTAATTAAATCTCTTCCTTTGCTGTTGTCTGTTTGATGGGCAGGTAGTAGAGAAAACGAACCCCACGGAGCCAGTTGGAGTGGTTTGCCGGGTGGATGGAGTATACCAGGTGGTGGAATACAGCGAGATCTCCCTGGCAACAGCTCAAAAGCGAAGCTCAGATGGACGGCTGCTGTTCAACGCAGGGAACATTGCCAATCACTTCTTTACTGTTCCGTTCCTGAAGGATGTTGTCAAGTATGAACAGCATAAGGACCCTAATTGTTTTTTATTGTTATTGCTAATTAGACACTGAACCTTTTAGGGAGCTGGGTAGAAACTGCAAACTTGCTCATATGTTATCTTGAGGATCGATGTTCTCAGAGGGAAAACTCCTTATATCGTGACTACTTTTCCTAAGCTGTGTCCCTTTGTCAGGCACCGGGTCTGTGAGGCAGGCTTTCCGTGGTGCATGGTGCTATTCATGCGCTGCCATGTGTAGGTTTTTTTTTTTTTTTTTTTTTTGAGTTTTTGAGACAGGGTTTCTCTGTATAGCCCTGGCTGTCCTGGAACTCACTCTGTAGACCAGGCTGGCTTTGAACTCAGAAATCCGCCTGCCTCTGCCTCCCAAGTGCTGGGATTAAAGGTGTGCGCCACCACTGCCCGGCTCTAGAGTTTTTTTCTTAATGTAGAAACCATTATTTAAATTTTCTAGGAGGAATCTAGAATATTTACACATGAAGGGAAACTTAATAAATGCTCTTTACTCGGGAAATTTCAGTGTTACTTGTTGATACACGTGTGCCTGAGTACTTTCATTTTTTTTTTTTTTTTACATTTTATATTGAAAAGTGATTATATCTTTTCCCCCTTTATTTCTTAGTGTTTATGAACCTCAGTTGCAGCACCATGTGGCTCAAAAGAAGATTCCATATGTGGATTCCCAGGGGCACTTAATTAAGCCAGACAAGCCAAATGGAATAAAGATGGAAAAATTTGTCTTTGACATCTTCCAGTTTGCAAAGTATGCTTTGAATAGCACCAGTAAGATCAAATATATGCTGTGAAATGCTGCTTTTTACTGTCAGCCAAGAAGCTGTGCTAGGAGTCACATGATAGTGTGTTTCAGCCAGACATCGTGATCACGAGAGTCATTCTCCAGTCTAAAGCCACTCCAGAGCGATGGTCTGTGTGGCCTGAAAATACAATTAAAAAACAAAAGTCAACTGGCATTATCTAGATCTTTTGCAAAACAGTTCAAGTCATTTTTTACTGAGACACTAAAGAGATTAATGTAAATAAATAGCTGGCCAATTTTGTTTAGCGTAACTGACCTGTTCATGTCCAGTGAACTGTAAAGATCACATTGCATGTTGGGATAGATGGTTCAGACTTTGGCCAGTGTGAAAATGCAGAACAGTCTGGTTGTGTGACATCATCCCTACACAGCCGTGTGCCTGCCTTTTCTTCCCGTTTCATTCTTTTGTGCTTGCTGTTTTCAGATGGGCCGTGGAGGCCCGGCTCTGCAGTCAGGATGTGCTTGAGCTCCCGATTGTTCTGCCTCCACTTCCTGAGTGCTTGGGTTTGGGTGTGAGTCTGCCTGCTTCCCACATGCCTTACTAATGCCTCTCTCAAAACGTGTGGTCTTTGTACGTTAAAGTTCTTTCTTTCTCATCGAAAATGAGAGTTGTGGAAAAGAGTTTATGTTTTTCAGTGGAGAAGCAAGTTCTGTTTCTCTTTGGATTAGTGATAAATATTATTTGTGATCACTTGAAATTGGCTGAGGAAACCTTGTCACTGAGTCCCAAAGAGTCCACTGGGAGGGCTGTGTCAGGGCTGTGTGGCCAGTTCTGTCCCCTGTGAATGAAGTCTCTGTGGCTCCACTCTAGGAAGTTTGTGGTGTACGAAGTATTACGGGAAGATGAGTTCTCCCCACTCAAGAATGCAGACAGTCAGAACGGGAAGGACAACCCCACCACTGCAAGGCACGCTTTGATGTCCCTTCACCACTGCTGGGTCCTCAATGCTGGGGGACACTTCATAGACGAAAATGGCTCTCGCCTCCCAGCCATCCCCCGGTAAGTCACTGTCTTTGCTTTGACCTTCTTCCTTTTCTGTTGATGTATCCTTAGAGCTTGCTTATTTTTAAAGAAGTTTTGTGTAAGTAGTTACTGATGTAAACTACCATAGCTTTGCCCATTACGAAGAGAATGCCAGCCTCACTTCTCTTTAAAAGAAAGCTCTTGAGGAACTCTTTTTGTTTTGGAACATCCTTACTGTGTCAATGAGATAATTTCTACTAAATAATGGTCAGGGTCAGATGGTGTTATTTTAGTGTGCATTGTGACCAAAGCCATCAGCAACAGGTGAGGTCCTTAAACACGGAGGTTGTTCCTGCTGCAAAGTGTCTGTTGACGAGACCCACCAAGACCTTCCTTACCCAGTCTGTATGTGCCATGTGCTTACCACGGCAAAAGGTGCCTTGAAGGAAAGTGAGCACCAGTTCCCTCAGACCTCAGCAGTATTTTGGGTTTTAGATGATAAGAAAAAAGGCACTTAGAGCTTTTTACATTTCAGATAAAACACTTTAACCTAAGTCCTTTATCTTATAATAAAAGTTGCTGGCACCTAGAAATGTCCCTTTCTAAATCTTTTGTGATTTTGTATTTAGGTGAATTATTTTGTTGTTTTTGTTCTTTTTGTTTGTTTTGGGATTTTTTTTTTTTTTTTTTTTTTTTTTTTTTTTGAGTCAAGTCTTCTCTGTGTAGCCGTGGCTGTCCTGGAACTCACTCTGTAGACCAGGCTGGCCTTGAACTCATAGAGATCCACCTGCCTCTGCTTCCAGAGTGCTGGGATTAAAGGAGTGCACCACCACTACCTAGCTTAATTTTTTTTCTTAAGAGGGAAAATTCCGGCTGCATGCACCAAAGTGCTAAAAAGCCTCAGACAGTGGGCCACTGGGCCGTGGAGTACGCTGTCCTGTGACAGACGGTACTGGGAGGAACAGGGCCAGCTTGTCTTTCAGTCCAAGGCCAGTTAGGCAGGCTCTGCCTGCTCAACAAGCTTGCTCTGTGACATGTCACACCATTCTCATGCTCATCTTCGATTGAGTTTGGTTTTTTGATTTACATTTTTTTACTGCTTATCATGCCAGATTTATGGTTTACCACAAGGGCATGCCATTCGGATAAGTATATTTTGCAGCTCCACTTCATTGTTATTATTTGCTATTATCCATTCCCATTAATGCTTATTTATTCCTACATAGCAGTGCTACAAATGGAAAGTCAGAGGCCATCACAGCTGATGTCAATCACAAGTAAATATACCAACGTGCCTGCAGTGCATGGTGATGGGCTGGGCTTCTCTCCACACTAACTGGCCTTGTAGCTTAGTGCTCTGCCTCTGGGGCTCTGGAGGGAGGATGATTGAAGCTCTGGTGTGTGGGTGCACTGCTTTCCTGGTGGCAGGAATCTGTCTGGGTGACACTAACTCAGAATCTCTGTGCATGCAGGATGTGGGGAGCATGCTTTACTAAAGAAGCTGAGCGTGGGTGTTTGAGCTCACAATGATGAGTAGAGCTGTGGGATCCAGGGCAGGTTACAGGCGGGGGAACGACATTGGATCTCTATATACTGTGTAGCATAAGCTAGATGGAAACAGGATTCTGCAAATGTACTTTACTGAGTTGAATATATGTGCTCTCAGGATGGAGTTTGACTACTGCTGGTACTCAACAGCTGCTAATATGGAGAAGATGCCTTTCAGTTTATTTGCACACTTTTTGGCTTTGTTTTAATTTTGAGAAAGAGTCTTGATTTTCAGCCAAGTCCGGCCTGGAACTCTGTTCTCCCATGTCTTCAAGTGCAGTGATTATAGCCACATGCCACCATATATGGCTACCATATATAGGTTATTGTTTTCATCACTGAGTTATTTAGATTCTAAAGTATATATCTTTTTGTTTTTCTTTATTAGCAGACCATAGCTAGAAATAGCACAGCCTCTCTTACCTGGTTAGTGATAAGATTTTTATTGTGGGTTTTTTTCTTTTCTTTTCTTTTTTTTTTTTTTTTGGTTTTTCGAGACAGGGTTTCTCTGTATAACCCTGGCTGTCCTGGAACTCACTCTGTAGACCAGGCTGGCCTCTGTCTCCCAAGTGCTGGGATTAAAGGCCTGTGCCACCACCGCCCGGTTTTATTGTGGATTTTTTTTTTTATTACTTTTGGTATTATCTTTATAGTTAAAAGGTCAGCTGATGTTTTTGCTGCCCTTTAAAAGTTAGTAGATTTAGGAGCTGAAGAGATGGCTTAGTGGTTAAGAGCACTGATTGACCTTTCAGAGAGAGAGGATCCAGGTTCAGTTCTCAGCACCCACATGGCAGCACACAACTGTCTGTAACTCCAGTTCCAGGAGATCTTACAAACACACACACACACACACACACACACACACACCCCAATAATAATTGTTTTAAAAATGAAATAGGAAATGGAAATATTTTATGTAAGACAGAGAAAAAATAAGTTGGAGATACTTTGAAGAATAAAACCAAGGATGTGGAGTCTTGACAAAAGTGACTTTTTAATTTTTATCTTAACTTATTGTTAGCTACTAAAAATTTGCTTGATGAGAGAATGAGGGGCCAGTTGGCTGTTGGGCTGTCTCAGCAGTAAGCTGAGTGTCTAGGTTTGTGATGAACTCTCTGTCTTCTCTCCTTCAGGGCCTCTAACTTTGCCTATTGAAGTCCATTTTCTTAGTTCCTTCCCATTTGGATACAGGGGCTGTCACTTCAGAGCGAGAACAGAAGTCACATGTTCAGACCAGTTATATATTTGTTTCTTGGGTTAAAAACCACATTGTCATCATAGTGACTGAATACTTCAGGGGATTAACTGACCTGGGGTCTGGGCATCCTGCCAGTGTGATAGGCTATCACTTTCTGTGTTTGGTTTCGTCTGACTGAGCTTCTCTGGAGGGGTCAGAGGGTCCTTGTCATAAGAATATAACAGATATGTGGGAGACCTATGTCTCTTTTCTTGACACTAGACTGTCATTTCCCTTTGGAATTGGTTTAGTCATTTCTCTAGCAAGCTCCTAGGCCTGCAGCTGCTGTTAGTGTCCACACGCAGGAGAGACTAGTCATTCCTAACAGCCTACTGGGATTCAAGGCACATAGCCATAAAAATTAAGAAATATTGTCAGGCACTGTGCAATTATTCTGACATGTGGCATGTGTAATATTTACTCTTGGAGACAGGGGTTTCCAGCCATCTAATACGTTTATCAGTGAACAGAAGCAGTCGCTCAGAAATGAAGGGGTGGGGAGAATGTTGGAGCTGGTGCTAAGCCCTGGAGGGTGGGCATGGTTTCTATAGTCAGAGGGGCTCTGATTGAGATAACGTGGACTACTCCTACGACTGGTCTCTATTACTCTATAGCGACTCATGAATGAAACAGCAGGATGTGGGCATGGAACAGGACATAGAGCCCCTTGGGTGGACTCTGGTGACCCACTTAGAGAAACACTGGCCTCTGATTAGCCTTAGGAGCCATTCTTGGAAGAGGAGAGATCTTAGCTTGAGGCTACAAAGAGGTTGGGTTTTGTGTGTGTCTTCTACTGTTGCTAAGACTGTTTCTGTTTTTAGGAGAGAAGTTCTTGGTGTATAACTCTTGTTGGCCTCAGACTCTTAGTGTTCTGTTTTCTTCAGCTTCCTCAAGTGCTGGAGATACAGTCATGTTCCATCTGCCTGCCTTCCTTCCTTCCTTCCTTCCTTCCTTCCTTCCTTCCTTCCTTCCTTCCTTCCTTCTTTTTTTCTTTTCTCTCAAAAAATCAGTTTTTAAAATTATTTTATCTTTTAAAAATATTATTGCATGACTTTCCCCTTTTCTTTCCTCCCTTCAACCTCTCCCTCGTCCCCCATCCTCCTTTGGTTCCTCTCAAAATCATAGTCTCTTGTTGATATGTGAATATATGTATGTATGCATGTGTTTATGTTTGTATCTGTATATATGCATATCTTTGTAACTTTACACACACACACACACACACACACACAGACACACACACACACACACACACACACACACACACACACGCACGCACACACGCACACATGTGTAAATACCTAAATCTGTAAATACAGCCTGCTCTGTCCAGTTAGTGCTACTTGTATGTATATAATTTTAGAGCTGACCACTTGGTACTGGATAAGCAATTAGAGGGTTCTTTTCTTCCCTAGGAAAGACCGTTTCTCCTGCTCTCAGCATTCCTTTGTTGCCTGTAGTTCTTTGTCTGGGGGTGGGGCCAGGTGAGATTTCTCCTTTCCTGTCAGCATGGCTACTGATGTTGTCCCTGTTCAGGCAGCCATATTGTCCAGGTATCACGGGTGAAGCTTCCTTGTCATTTCTAGGAGACACAATGTCACAGTTCTTCTGATTCTCTGGGTTTTAAAGTCTTTCAGTCTCCTCTTCTGAGCTGTTCCCTGAGCCTTTGCTATAGGAGTTGTAGATGTATTAATTGGGTAGGGCACTCACAATCACCTTTTCTCTGTATTTTCACTAGTTGTTGCAAAGAGAGGTTGTTTATTTGTTTGTTTCTTTTTTTGAGAGAGAGAGAAAGATGAGAGCTATGCTAATTTTTTAGTATAAGGATGGATATTTAGAATATAGTTAGAAATTATGCCTGTTTAGTAAAATGGCCAGTGCTGCTTCTCCTCTGAGGCCCGTGACTTCACCAGCCTTGGATGATTGACTAAACTTTGAGTTCCAGGTATGATTTACCCCTGCTAAATGGACTGTCAGTCCAATAAAGAGTGCCATTATTGCACCCTTATGTAGTCAGGGCTGGCTTTGAACTCACTATGTAGGCAAGGAAGGCCTTGAACTTCTGATCCTCCTGCCTCTGCCTCCTGAGTTTTGGGACTACAAACATCCAGTACCATGCATGATTTATACAGTGCTGGGATTGAACCTAGAGCCTCATGCCTGGAAGGCAAGCAGTCTACAAACCTGCTACTGACTGGGTTTGTTGCGGGGACCTCTTGTTCCGCGGGATGAGAGTTCTTGTCAGCTGGGCAAAAAATTTGGCAAGTGATAAACAGAGTCAACACAAAGAAGTGTAGGATCTGAATGTATTTCTCAATAATGGTGTGAGGCTTTTACAGTCATTACAAAAGAATAAGAGAAATCTGGCAGCTCAGTAGTTGAGGTACATCTGAGGCCATCTAAAACACACTGGGTCTAAAACAGCAGCCATCTCCTCTGGACTGGTGCAGCACCCCTGGACTCCGAGCATGCTCGGGCCACATGGCCCTGGCCAGAGTTCTGGGGGGCTGTGGGTATGCCAGCCTGGAGGACAGAGGCTTGAAGCTTGAAGAATCTTGAGTCACGAATCTCGAATCTAGAATCTCAGATGCTGACTGCTGCACACTGTCTCACACACATACACTCGGCTCAAGGTCCCGCCCATCCTTAGTAAAACGCCCAAGATGCTAATCTTCTGGGCTAGTAGAAACACGTCTCTTTCTTGCTAATTCCTAGAGTGGTTCAGCTGTAGTACGTGACTGAGAATGAGGATATTAGTTAAACTTGCCCTGGGATTGTCATCGACCACTCAGCAAACTACAATGGCCTATTCCCTTCATTATTTCCCTAAAAATGCCAGGGGCAATTAGTCTGAATGGGTGACATCCTTGCAAAATTCCAGACTGAGAATCAGCTCAGCACGGATGAGGATTAGTTGGAACATTGTGGGGGCCGGGAAACATTGTTCAATTTAGTTTGGCTATAACGAAATATTTCTTAGGGTACCTTTATGCCTGAATAAAGAGAGCATGTAGATCTTTTCACAGACTTTAGCAGAGACCAATCTGGAACACGTCAGAACTAGGAGATGTCAGCGACTGACCACCTCAGGAGACTGGCTCTCTGTGAAGTATACGCCTCAGGTCTATGATCAGGTTTTTTAGACCTGTCATGCAGACACAACTGAAGTAGACGAGTGCTGCGTGACACAAACCGATCTGCATTCTGAGTTACTGTTGGCAAGATTCTTGAGAGCACCATTCTCCAAGGACTGACTATAAGGAAAACACTGCTTATTGACAGTTGTTAGACTATCTAGAAATTCAGGTTGTGGCCTAGCGTTGGTAAACGCTTCCTCTTTGCCTTGGTCCTTTCTGCCCTAGTGCTTTAAAAGGCACCTTTGGCAACACAGTGCTGTGAGACATGTTAATGAATTAGCTAATACAGGAGACTTAGATTATATAAGAAAATCTCGTACTGGGAAATGGTGGAATGAGGGAGGAAATCTTTTCTATCTGTGCTGTCCAGTGTGGTTGTCACTAGCTGCCCGTGGCTCCTGAACACTGGAATGGGATTGTTCTGACCAAGAAACTGAAGTTTGAAATTTTCAGTTTAAGTAGCATTTTGGTTACTGTGTGGACAGTGCGACGCTAGAGTGTTTGCCAGCATCAGGATCTGACTTGTAAGTTTGTGCTGTGTGAGAATTAAAATAGATGTGAAGGAGTCGAGAGACCTATCAGTGGGCCCAGCACACCGTCTATGTCTAATCAATAGTCCCTTTTTAATGAACTTCCTGAGATTGGGAATTAGATTGTGTAACTATAAAGAGCTGGTGGAATTTTAGGTACTTGTTCAATTATTTGTATCTGATTATGATACTGTGTTAACTTGCAGGGCATTGGTGGAGAGTAGGCTCCAGGGTAGGCTCCATTCTCTAACTAGAATTGTGTTACCTGCAAGCTTCTCAGAGGAAGACTATGGTCTGTTTTCATACTAGCAAATAACATGGGAAGTGGAATCTTTTAACATGCCTCTGTATTTTTTCTCAGCTTGAAGGATGCCAATGATGTACCAATCCAGTGTGAAATCTCTCCCCTCATCTCTTATGCTGGAGAAGTAAGTTTGCTTCACTTTCCCTTCACTACCAAGAAGTATCTATAAGTATTTGAAGGTGTCGGTCCGTTAATTAGCTCATAAGGGTCATGCCACAGTGCACACTTTGGTCAGCACTTAGTAGCCTATGAATATGCTTATTACTTACAGGTTTAAAGTAAACTTTACAAAACAGGGTCTGGAGTTGCTTTGGGCTGCACTAGAGTTATCTCACAGAAGCGCAGTGTGTTCCTGAGGAGCTCCTCCTGGGAGTGAGCAGAGGTGCTGTGCTTTCTGAAATCTTGAGAGTTTCTGCTATGTCTTTCATTCATACCATAAATGAACTACCTGCCATTAACAGGAGTCTACCGTTTAGTGTGCTTCATCTACCCACTAATGCCTACGTATTGATGCTTTTAAAAATGAAATAAGTCTTTTATAATTGGCTGGCTGCTTTTTAATGTAGTGTAACTTTTCTTCCTAGGCATCTCTCTGCTCTGTTCAAACACTTAGCACTGATACCTTACAGACCTGTGGAGTGGAGTTCCCTACTGTTCTGCTTACATACAATTCCTGGAGTTACTTATTGTTTAGCTGTAGCAGCAGAGATAGTCAACTAGAAAGTAACACAAAAAGGAAAGAAATAAACATTTTTTATTTCTTTTGGCATTTGTCTTACGATTCCATAAATCAGCCATTAAGTCTAGTCTGCAAAGCATGTGAAGTGAATGTTTGACTTCGATATTCTTATTTTCTAACTAGCTTTTGGCATAACATTTTAAATGTTAGGTGCAGCTAGTAGGCCAGTGCTGTGGGGCAAAGACCTGCTACTTTTCTGACACTTTTCATTTCAATCCTTTAGGGACTTGACGGCTATGTGGCAGATAAAGAGTTCCATGCACCTTTAATCATCGATGAGAACGGAGTTCATGAGCTGGTGAAAAATGGCATATAAATTCTAAAGGGCCACATCAGGAGCCGTTGTTCTTGATAGATAACTGTGAACCTGTGGGGCCTCTCCTGGACAGCTGACACTTTCATTTGCTTGCTAGTATCTGAGAAACAGCACAGGCTTCCCAGGTCCAGATGACTGGATATCATTTTTAAAAGCTTTTTTTTTTTTTTTTTTTTTTTTTTTCTTTTTTACTCTTTTTAAAGGTTTTTTTTTTTTTTTTTTTTTTTTTTGTGATTCTCCACTCATTGAAGGTCTTATTTATATTTTTAACTATATAAGTTCTTCCAAGCCAAGGCTCACATTGGCCATCCAGGAACTTCCTCAGCTTGACTCTAGTTGGGATGTTCAGCATGGCTTCGCCTGAAGCTGGAAACATTTGTTTCTGAAGTTGTACCTATTGATAAGTCATCGTATACATCAGAAGGTTTCTACGGTACTAAAATTTTGTTTTATTTTATCAAGCATTAAAGTTTTTTAAGAAAATAACTGGACAGCAAAATAAAATTATCTTCTTGTCTCTGCCTTGTTTCTACTTTGAGAAAATTCGATTGGCAAAATACAAAACTTGGGAGAAGTTTTGAGATAATGCATAAAAACAAATGCATGTAGTCACAGCTTTCTTTAGCAGGCAGCTGACGTTGGGCTTCATCTTCTGTCACTTTCCAGTGTCTGCCAAGCATGTTCCCCAGCTGCAAAGGGCATCTGGCTCAGCCGGAGACAGTTTGGTTCCTGACTGGGCAGGTGGGGTGGTACTAACACACCATAAAGCAGATCCATACCAAATGTGTGGGGTAACCTCCTACAGCAAGAAGACCCAGCCAGTGTGCCAGGATTTAAGATTGAGAAGCATGCTTAAGTCAGTCATTTACCTTATTGTCCCTCAATATCTTGTAGCACTTAAAGCTTAATCACTGTAATTCTGATTTTTTTTTTTAAATTATAAGATTGAAAAAGAGGCAAATGTGACTCTTCAATATGGGCTAGAAGTCATGACTGTTGATAAACCATTTATCTAAAAATTCACTTTGCATGAAAATACTGAGCATTGTGGATACATTTAAATAATGCTTTGTCCCCATAACATCTAGATAGATACAAGAGTACAGAAATTATATTTAGAGACTAGCACATTTTATTTTCCATTAATAAGCTACTGTAAGATGAACCAAGTGTGAACCTTTAAATGTCACTTTTTACAGAGCTTATGTGTTAATCGTTGGTTTTCTTTGTTTGTTTTGGTTTTGTATAGCAAAGTCCTATAGAAGGGATGTCAACTGAGCAAGGAGCACAGGGAGTTGCCAAGGTTTAGGAATACTTGGGCAGTGGTCATGGAGTCATTTAAAGAAAAAAAAAAATCCTAAAACCAACCAGTTAAGATTTGTTATTGTTCTTCAAAGTTATGCTTCCATTATGAAGAAAGACATTTTATACCTCATTCAGTTTTGTTTCAAGATGTATTCCTTTTTCAAGATTCATTTGGTCAAAGATGGAGTTTAAATAACTTAAAATCTCATTACATGGAAGAGCAGGGATTAAAATCCAAAATCTTCTGGCTCTACAGTCTTGCCACATGGTCCAATCCAAACAGCATTCTGAAAATGTTGAGCACAAGCTAAAATGTTTGAAAGAGGAGCAGATGGAAACAGTTGTGTTTTTACAAGGTTTAAGCGCTTTGTGTTGAAGAGGAAATGGAAAAGCTAAGAAGGGCCATCAACTGTTTTTCTTTTTTGTGAACATCACTGTCAATAGTTCAAGGAAGAGGCAAGTTGGCAAGCTTTGGCCTTTGGTATCTTAGTTGGGAATGATCATAGCACAAGAAGAGAGAGAGGGCCAGATGACTGTGGGCAGGGCCATTCTTGGACTACTGTGAAATAATGAGGGTCTTAACAAGGTTATGCAACATCAAAGACTAATCAATTGTTCCTGGGCCTGGGTGACATTTTCTTGTTATTGGGAAGGTAGGTGTGTGTGTGTATGTGAGGGTGCATATGTGTGTGAGTATACATGTGTGTATGTGTATGTACGTGTATGTGTGTACTTGTGTGTGAGTATGTGTGTGCATGTGTATGAGATAGCAGAGCATTTCTGGGAATATTTAACACTTGAGAGAGAACAGGGCTATATTTAGACAAATCTAATTGTTTCAAGGGGGAGGGGTCACTACTTGATTGTATAATTCTTAAGTATGAACTTGGTAGGTGACAACATTGTGTCCCAATGTTCAAAAGATTGGACACATCTATGTATAGGGACTTCCCCCCCCCAACCCCCCACCCCCTACCCCAGAACCTTCTGAAATCCTCTACAATGTAGTAGCCATTGTCTTTTCCCCTGTGACTTAACCTAGCTCTCATGTGCCAAGCTGTCAGGAGGACTAGTATAAAGCAAACTTGAGGTTAATAATATGAGGGTATCAGACCTGGTATGGTGTGCACACCTGTAATTGCAGCCCCTGAGGAATGGAGGCAGAAGGATCGCAAATTCATAGTGAGTTTAGAGCCAGCCTGAAATACACGAGACTCTGCCACGAACAGACATAAACTATGAGGGTAATATTCGAAGCCCTGAAGCAGAATATTTCTGGCAGGCTTGGTTCCTCACATCTTCTGACTGTACTATCGACTATTTCCTGTGAGTCAGCTGTCCCCCCCCCCCCCACCCCCAGGCCTCCTCTTGGCTGGCCACCGTTCTTTGTGGCTTTTGTGGAAGGGTCCTGTCTGAGCAGCAGAGGGCAGTATGGACCAGTGCTGGGCTGAAGTCACATCTCAGCCTTGGTTCAGGAGCTCTGGCTTTGTAGCAAGGAATGTCATCCTGAATCCTCCCATAGCCCACTTCCTACCCCTAACCGTTGCCCCCCACCGCTGCCCCGCCCCCCAGGTGTGTCTTTCTGTTACTCTTTCCACTTTCCGGAGAGTCCTTAGTTTGAGTGTTTTGTTTTTTTGCATCTAAGTAACTGAGGTTCCAAAAGGAGTGACTCCCTGAAGCATGTACGTTAGGTAGTTTTACAGTTCAGACTACATGCTAGATCTGAGCTGGGGTCAGGATTTAGGCACCAACTGTTTACTGAGAGTAATTCAAGTCTAAATGTGGCTTAAATGGCAGAGATGATGGGGAAGATGGCGGATAGGACAGAGCATATGGCCGACAGGAATATCAATAACAAGGATTATATAAGTTGGTGAGGTTTCTTTTTCAATATGTCTTTTTAGATTCCATTTCAACAAAAGCCCTTTTCAAAAGAGGGTGCAGGCTGGTGGTGTGGCTCAGTGGTAGAGTGCCTAGACTGCATAGCCCTAGGTTTGAAGACCAGCACCCTCCAAAAAAGAATTAGTAAATGCATTAAAACTAAATTATGATTTGTCATTTAATTAAATGTATCATTTTCTTGCAAATGATGATATAAGAAATTCCAATTCTTTGCCCCAACCAAGCTCAACTTTTCCAAAGTCTTGTTCTCCAGAAATAACTGACCTCTTTCATGTGTGTCTTACACATCTTTTCAACCACTCTCCTTTTTGCAGCCCTGAGCCTCATCCCTGCAAGCTAGGATAGGTGGCGTCCTGGTCCTAACCCTTCCCAGGGAATTGTTCTGTGCTTAGCAAGGATGTCTCTCTTATGTCAGCTCTTGGGCTTAAAAGACTTAATGTACATATAGACTTTTTGATGGATAATCTTCATTGTCAACGGGACTGGATTTTGGAGTTAGGAGACACACTTTGACCAAGAGAGGGCATTTCCGGAGAAGGTTAACCTAAAGAAAAGACCCATCCTGAATCTGGACAGCACCATGCCACCTCTGTTGTCTTCCTCTGACTCCCTGCGGGTCCTCCCTTAATATGTTCCGTTTCCAATTCATGACCTTTTCATATATATATATATATATATATATATATATATATATATATATATTACTAACAGTACAGTTAGTATTGCCCATATGCACACAGATATGAGACCATCCACTGGAACAACTCACCAGTGGTCGTATATACAAAAAAAAGCCACTCTCTGCCAGCAGCCAGCAGTAGCCAATAGGTTCTCAGCTAGGCGGGGGCCTTGTTTTCCCCATCCATGATGAAGTTTTGACTGTCTTGATTCTGTGCAGACAACCACAGTTCATGGAGTTCACATCTACAACTGCTATGTCGTGTCTCGAAGACATCTCAGGGCACTCCTGCCCGCTCTTCAGTTCTTACATCCTTCCCACCTTTTCTTCCGCAGTATTCCCTGAGCCTTGGGTGTGCAGGTGATATAGATGTCTCATTGAGAACTGGGCACTTACAGTCCTTTATTCTTAGCACTTTGACTAGTTTTAAATGCCTGCATTTCTGGCCGCCAGCTACCACAAAAAATCAAAACCTTCTCTGACCAAGACTGAGAGTAGCCCAGGTCTGTGGGTCTGAATATGAGTATCTAGAAGGTCATTTGATATCACGACCATTTAGCAATAGTAGTCTCCCCATATCTAGGGCATATTGTCTCCGAAGCCATGAGTTTGTGACCAGGTTACAGTACTGGGGATGAATTCTTCTTTCTTGTGCCTTGCCGTCAGAAAGTGATTGGTTACTCTGTAAGTGTCATACCACACTTGCATCTGTATGCACATCTCTTCTAAGCAGGCCGGTATTGTAGCCTGTAGGGTCCCGAGGAAGACCACCGATAGACTCTCTTCCCCTGCGGACTGCATAGCAGCCCTTCCTGGCACTCTGAAAGCTAGCCAGCAGGGGAAAGGTTTCCTGGTCAACCCCACGTTGACTTCCCTGGGTCCTGCAACCAAAATGCGTGGCTTCTTCAGTAATAGTGTCTCACCATCTAGATTTATGTCTTGCGCCTCTTCAGATGGGTTCCGGGAATCGAATTCAAGCCTTCACACTTTGTTCAAATACTTTACCGACTAAGTTTTCTCATCTATGGAATTTTAATTTTTGGTTATTCGTAGTACCTTTCATCTCTAAGAGTTTTGTTTAGTTCTTTAAAATTAGCATATATATATATATATATATATATATATACACTAAGATTCATTCATTTTATGTATACGAATTCACTATAGTTGTCAGACACACCTGAAGAGGGCATCAGACCCCATTGCAGATGGTTGTGAGCCAACATATGGTTGCTGGGAATTGAACTCAGGACCTCTGGAAGAGCAGTATGATATCTGCTTTAAAGCCTTTTACTAGTAAGCCTGACATTAGGGCTTCTCCAGGAACTTACATAGACTCATTTTCTTGGTTTTTGCATAAGCCATTTAAAAACTACTGGACAGTTAAAATAGCACAGCATAGTGACTCTGAAAATCACCTTTCTGCTTTCCTCGTTACTGATATAATAGTCTTCATTCTTTGCATGGGCCAACACTAATGCTTCTGTTAGGTTAACTTAGTAGCCACCTATAAGAAACTCCTTTAGATATTTTAAACCAAATGTTTCTCTGCTTTCTGCTGACAGATTCTACATGAGTGCCAGGGTACATTCTCAAAGCACTGGTCAGCTTTTATTTAGTTTATGTATGTGAGTACACTGTAGCTGTCTTCAGACACACCAGAAGAGGGCATCAGATCTTATTACAGATGGTTGTGAGCCACCACGCGGTTGCTGGGAATTGAACTCAGGACCTTTGTAAGAACATCCAGTGCTCCTAACTGCTGAGCCATCTCTCCAGCCCCTGGTCAGTGTCTTATAACACCTCCTTTTCTCTTCTTACTTGTTTGCCCAGTATCTTATTGTTAGCCTGGGTTGAGGAGACACACCTTTCCCAGCCATTTCTAGGCATATTTATGGGCTTAATTTGAGTCTTTTAGATCCTTGAGAATGTACTGGGGAAGTTTGCAAAGTTCATGCAGAAATCTAATTTTTTTTTTTTCTTTAAAGCATTTTGGCCAGCTTCTTGCTTGTTTCCCTGTGTATGGCTGTCATAGGCCACTGCAATGTTACACCGTTACCAGGGCATGCTTTTGATAAACATCCTAAAGATACAGTTTCCTACTGGGTGAAATCTGAGTCAGATCAAGTAAAGACAACTCTAGAAGATAGAGTTTCCAGATAGCTGCAGATGGAGAAGAAAGATAGAGAGGATTGCAGGTGGTACCTTTTGAAAAACTTCCAAACCTGCTGTCTCTAGAGGTGAATGGGTAGCTATTTTTTACAGCTAGAATTTTGAGGCTGCTAGTTTGAGTCTTTTATTTTAGTGGTTTGGGAACTTGGGGTGTTATGCATACTAAGCAAATGGTATACCTCTGAACAATATTCTCAGACCATGTCTGTGTGTGTGTGTGTGTGTGTGTGTGTGTGTGTGTGTGTGCATGTGTGTGTGGTGTGCATGCAGATGTATGCTGAGACCAGAGACTAGTCAATTAGCTAGATTGGCTGGCCATCAAGTACCAGGATCCTCTCTAGATTATAGGTGCATGTTGCCATTTCCAGCTTTTATGTGTATGCTGGGGATCTGAATTCAGGTCCCCCCTTTTCATGGCTAGCATTTTTCCAACTAAGCCATCTCTTCAGCAATATCCACTCCCTCTTCCAACTTCTTTTCTGATACAGGGTTTCATTTAGCCCAGGCTGTCCTCAAGCTTGCTATTTAGCCAAGGATGACCTTGAACTTCTGATCCTCCTGCCTCGTCTTCCTGCAAGCTGAGATTATAATCATGTGTTCCTCTGTCTGGTTTATAAGGCTACTGCTGAGCTGAGCATCAGAGGGCAAATCTGGGGCAAGTTAGAATGCTTGTTCTTCACCTCATTTTAGAGGCTCATCCATAATGTCCCTTCAGTTGTTATGAGTGTCTGGAAAAGGTTGATTTTAATGGCTTCTTCTGTGCTCTTTTTTTATGGAGCAGATTTTTAGAAGGCTTTCCCTTCGCCAGGCTGCAGATACTTCCCACTTGGTGGCTTTCTGTGGTGGTCTCAGGTGATGGGCAGGGGTGGGGGTGGGGGTGAGAGGGCACAAACTCATGGATGTTGGCTATCTTGAAAATGGTTAAATTTTCTTCTTAAAACTTTCACATCTTTTAATGTAAAATGCCATCTACAATGCATAGAACACAGGAACGTTATTTTATAGACATTTTCCAAGGCTTTCGAGCATGTGCCTTAGCTACAGCAAAACGCACATCTCGTGGCTGATCCAGTGACTTTTATACCCGTTGCTTAAACAACTTAAATGATACAAACATAGTTTTCCCTTGACAATCCCCTTAGACATACACAGGGCAGAATCACACAGGCCTTTTGTATTTATTGGTGAGTAAACTCAGGCATTGAATTTCATGGTTTAGACTCAAATCATATAACCTATGCTTATCTAAGCAATATGATTGTTTCAGGCTTAGTGTAGAATACTTGATTTTGCAGAGTATACCAAGAAGGGTATAATGAATGGTTAAGTGGGAGCCAGAGCTGCCCAACGCCCTTGTAAGAATATGGGAGATGAATCCCAGAGGTTCCAGTTTCTGCTGCTTTCACAAAAGAAAAAAAAAAAATCTCCCAGGGTAGTCTGTTCTTCCTTACATGCAACAGATTCCCGAGGGGTAAAGCTGTTCGGGGTACAGAGCAGAAGTCCACCACAGGACCGACAAACTAAGCCCAAGGCAAATCTCAATTTCCAGTCAGCAGGGTGAGAAAGCTTCTGTCTTAGACACTTTCTCTCCTACTGTTTTTTATCAGATGTTCACTTGAAGTTTTGATGATAGTCTCACGCTCCCATAAAATCTTTGTTTCTTTCATCAATAATGAGTCTGCTTGGCTCCCTAGACCCAGAACACCAATTTTATTTCCATTTGTTTCTTTTTTTTTCCTCCCTGAAAAGTGCAAATTAAGTCTTTTATATTATTCCCCAAACCAGGCTTCCTTTATTCCTTCCACCGTTCCTCTCCCAAATAATCGCTCCTTTGTGAAGAACCAAACAATAGCAAACTAGCGGCCGGCCATCCACTATGCTTTCGAGTCCTATATTTAACTGACAAGCTGTTTATTCAGAAACACAATCTGACCTACTGGGTAACCAATTTTTGTTTAATATATTTGAGAGCAAGTACAGCCAGCCCTTGTGGAAACCTCATCTGGCTTCCTGTATACACTAGAGACCATTTTAGGACACACCAAAATTATATCATTTGATAAAGTCCCAAAGTGGAAAATTGAAAGTGTAGCCCATATTTCTGTTGTATTTTCATCATCCCACAGATTTTCTTTTGGTGTGGTTGCTTTTTTTCTACTTCTAAAAATTTTTTTTGAAGCGCAGTTTTTTTTTTTTTCATCATTATCCTTGAGTATACATTTTCGAGACCACTCTGATTATACAATATCATGTTTCAGAATCAAATACTCGGTGGGTTGCTTCTAGTGCCATAGTCTTTTAAACTGATTCCAGAACAGAAATAAAATGGCTGGCAAAGTGGGATGGAGAGACGAGCGCCTGTGTGGTGCAGCTGTGTTCCGGCAGCTTGTATGCATAGCATCAGAGGTCTCTCCCATTTTCCTTCATTACCCCTTGGTAAGCCACTTCAGATTTGGATCAACTGATCAGGTCCCTGTTATGGCACTTTCTCTGAGATAGTTCCTGTATGCTAGATTGGAAATCAAGATACCTGGATTCTACATGCATGGCCATTCTGAATGGCTGAATGTGTGTGTGTGTGTGTGTGTGTGTGTGTGTGTGTGTGTATGTGTGTGTGTGAGTGTGCGCATGCACATGTGTATATACTTCATATGGAAGGTATTCTTCCTCTTCTTTTCTGTTTTTTCTTCTCTTCCTCCTTCTTGTCCTCCTCCTCTTTCTCCTTTCTTCTCCGTCTTCTCTCCTCCCTTTCCTCTCTCCCCTCCTCCTCCTCCCTCCTCCTCCTTCTCTTCCTCTTCCTCCTTTTCCTTTTGAGATGGAGCTTCACTATGTAGCCAGTCTGGTCTCAAGCACCCCAACCTCTTGCCCCAGGCTCACAAGTGCTAGGGTTGCAGGGATGTGCCATGTTGGTTCAAGCTTCAGGTTCCTCTTCTATAGTATAGAAGAGACAATGGGGAGGGAGGATGGAGAAGGAGTTGGACTCAATGAGCTTCAAAACTTCTTCAGGCTCTTATACATGTTTTCCTGTAGCTCAATGAAGAAATCTTTCTGATTCTGTAATAGAAACCTAAGTTACCCAATGTTCACATTTTCTGAATTTCCTGATTGTGCCTATTCTATTTTATAGATATTTAATATACATTAAAGAAATATGAATGCACACGGGTATAACCTGCATCTTCTGTTTTAACATTCTATTTTATTTAACATTTATTTAGTGACCAGTGTGATACTGATGCTGTTGCAGCGACTTCAAAATATTGATGAGTCTGTTTATGCTCATAGCAATCATCCAGGGTGTGTGCATCAGGATCTGAGGACAGAGAGAGACAGATTGCTGTGCTCTCGATCACGCTGGCAGCACAAAGCTAAGCAAAGATCCAAACTCTCTAGGAATCGTGATGGTGACCAACCGCTGCATTATGCCACCTAAGAGCTAGGGTTATGGTTCCTTCCTCTCAACAGACTCACACTGCTGGCATTCTAATTTTTGCCTTTTGATGTAAAATGAATAAAATACGCATCTTCACTCACCACCCCCTGTGTCTCTCCACATTTTCATTTCTCTGCTCTGTGACTAAGCTTCTCACATCCATCTTCATCACATCCAGACACCCGATCTCATCGTTTGTCTTTCGCATCCCTGCGTCATCTCCTGGGCCCACAGGTAGACATGATTTTTCTTCCACTTGTTGCTGCCAACCCAAATGCCTTCCTCCCTTCCCTGCTCCTGTCATGCTCAGGTCCCAGTCTTTGGGATCTCACCATCATTTGTTTTGTTTCAAAGATGTGCTTTGCCTTTCCCAGCCCTTGATCCTTGGCTTGGCTCTTTTTGACTGGGATGTCAAACTACATTCATTTTTTTAAAATTTTATTTATTTATGTATTTGTGTATTTATTTATATATTTATTTATGTATGTGTTTATTTATTTATTAGTGTTTCGCCTGTATGAGACATCAGGTATCCTAGAACTGGAGTTACAGACAGCTGTGATCTGCCGTGTGAGTGCCAGGAATTGAATCCAAGTCCTCTGGAGGAGCAGCCAGAGTGCTCTTAATCACTGAGCCATCTCTCCAGACCTACATCCATTTTTCAAGACTAGGAAAATTTGTGTTTCCCTATAAAGGCTTTGTGACTCATCCAAAGTCTCAGTGAGGGCATCTGCTCTCTACTATGTTATTATGGCTGTGCTTTTGATTGAACATCATCTATGAGCTGCAAAAACAATGGGGTAGACAGGTAGAGCATAACCCTAACTTTTGACTATGTATACACATTGGAATACTACTCAGCCTTAAACAGAACAAGAGTCTGCCATTTACATCAATATGGGTGAATCCAGAGGGCACCATGTTAAGCGAGGCAATCCAGACATAGAAAGACAAAGACTAGATGCTTCCATCAACCTGTGGTATATTAAAAAATACTTACACGTGGCTGGTAAGATGGCTCAGTGGGTAAAGGTGCATATTATACAAGCCTGACCACCTGAGTTCAATTTCTGAAACCCATGTAAAGGTTAGAGGAGAGACCTGATTCCACAAAGTCATGACATGCACATATGCATACACACGCATCATTCATATACACACAACAACAATGAATTAAAAATACACTTAGGTATTAAGAGTACAGAGTAGGATAGTCACTGGAGGAGATGGGAGGGAACAGTGGGAAGAGCTTCTTAACAGTTTCAAAAATATTGAAAGACAGGAAGATTGTAAGTTCTGGTCGTATAGTGGGCAGACCAACCACAGCTTCTATCATACTGTATATTTCAGAAATAACAATAGCAACTAGAGAAATGACTCAGCAGTTAAGAGCGAGGACTACTCTTCGAGAGATCCTGAGTTCAATTCCTAGCAGTGGCTTACAACCATCTGTAATGAGATCCGACGGTCTCTTCTGGTGTGTCTGAAGACAGATACAGTGTACTCATATACATAAAATAAATAATTCTTTTAAAAAGTAATAAAAAAGGATGCTAGTGCTCTCTCAGCACAAAGGAATGGTAAACATTTGAGGTGGTAGCGACGCCAAATGGTGTTCTTTGATAACCCAGTGTATACATATAATTGTAACATCGTACCATTTCCCATAACTGTACACAATTATGTCAATTAAAACATTAGGGGAAAAATGAAGCTTAGAGACTGGTAGAGGAGCTGCCCATTTACATATTCAATGTGAAGTGGAGGGAGGAAGAGAAGATGAAACCTGCCTGTGATAGGGAGAACCAGAGCAAATGGTGCCTCTGTTGGAGGTTACTGGGGAAAGAAATGGACCCTGGGGAGTTACTACCCCCTGATCTGTAAGAAGGATCCTCCTTTTTTTCTCTTTTTGGGTCATTTTTTTTTGTCAGAGACACTTGGGTTGTGTAATTGTTTTGGAAAATATCTTCTAGTACTTTTTGGGTTGGGATAGTTAATGTTTGAGAAATATCAGCTGGCCTTTGGTGTAATCTGTGGCTTAGTTAGAGTTTCTATTGCCATGGCAAAAACACCTTAACCAAAAGAAAGTTGAGGAGGAAAGGGTGTATTTGGCTCACACTTCCATATCACTGTTCATCATCCAAGGAAGTCAGGACAGGAACTTAAGCAGGGTAGGAACCTGGAGGCAGGAGCTGATGCAGAGGTCATGGAGGGGTGACCCCTACTGCCTTGCTCAGCCTGCTTTCTTATAGAACCCAGGCAGGACCACCAGCCCAGGGATGGCACCACCCACAATGGGCTGGGCCCTTCTCCCTTGATCACTTAATTGTGAAAATGCTTTACAGCTGGATCTCATGGAGGCATTTCCTCAACAGAGGCTCCTTTCTCTGGGATGACTCTAGCTTGTGTCAAGTTGACACACAAAACCAGCCAGGTCAATCTGATGAGTTGGAGCAAGCTAGAGCTCCCTGGATGGCCTGTGGCTTATGAATACTCTGTGAGAGGACCTGGTATCTGAAACACTGTTCTAGCAACAGTAATCAGAAGGCTTGGTGAGCATAGAAAAGCGTAGTCTGTAAGGAAGGAGGTCTTATAGGGTGGAAATCTGGGTAAGGGCTGGAGAAGGAGCGTTCAAGTTGCCAAAAAGAGTAGTGGTGATTTGCCTATTGTCTCAGCTTTAAACCTGTTCTTCTGTACTCTGTTCTGTGGTGACAGAGCTGGGATTTTGCAAACCAGACTCAGCAGTTCTCCCTTTATGGGCTTCCTCTTAGGTTTTGACCACAGGAGGCCAGAGGCACAGCCAAAAAGCAGCAAAAGACAAGAAAGAAGTCATTTTTCTGCTCCTTGATATTAATGTCACTGCTCCAGATGTGGCACCTTCCCCCAGCAGTGGCATTTCACACCACTGTGGCAGTCTGCTCCAGCTCCTTTCCTATTTGCAGAACCTCAATGTGCCAACTCATAGTGCCAGAAGAAACCATGTGTGAACTGCCTCAAATGTCAAGCTCTAATTTCTTGGTGTCCCCTCCTCCCAGCGCTTCATTCTAATCTGTCCACTTTTGTTCTCCAAGGCGTAGGGTGGTAACTAAGTTAGTCTTTCTCCCAGTTAGCCTTCCAAGAGCTGTGTGACCAATTCTTCATAATGATGCTTTTCAATTTCTGTTGAAATATTCAGGGTGGGGAGGGTGGTGTTTGTTTTTTCTTACTAATATTTTGTGTGTGTGTGTGCAATGTGTATGGGTGTTTGGCCTGTACATATATGTACATAGCATTTGTTTGATGCTCGTTAGTCACAGAGGTCACAAGAGGGCATTGGATAATCTAGAACTGGGGTTACAGATGTTTGTGAGCTTCCACGTGAAGTATTGGGAATCAAACCTGGGTCTTCTGGAAGAGCAGGCAGTGCTTTTAAACACAGAGCCATCTCTCCAGCTCCCCACCCTCCAGCTGAATTTTTAAAAAAATATTTGTTATTTTTATTATTTCTGTATGTGTGTCTATCTTTTTGTCTGTCTGTCTGCCTGCCCCCTTCTCCCCCTCCCCCGTGTGTGTGTGTGTGTGTGTGTGTGTGTGTGTGTGTGTGTGTGTGTGTGTGTGTCTGTCTGTCTGTCTGTCTGTCTGTCTGTCTGTCTGTCTGTCTGTTTGTCCCATGGAGGCCAGAAGGGGCATTGGAGCCTCTGGAGCTGGAGTTATAGGTGATTCTGAGCCACCCAACATGGGTTCTGGGGATGAACTTTTGTCTCCTGAGTGAGTAGCACGTTGGATGCATCTCTTTATACATTCCGAGTAATCCAGAAGTAGAGTGAACTCAAAAGAAAAGCATTCAGCTAGGCAACAGGTAGCCAAAGACTTACCGGGAACAGCAGCACGAGCCTTCTAGCTATCTTCCTTAACTGCGATAGAGACAGACATCTACCTTCATTCTCATTGGATGTTAGGAAACATATCAGAGGAGAGATTTGGAAGGAGTCTGGTTGCACCACCTGTCACAGTTTAAGTAGTAAAGGGGAGTATACTGTGTTATAAGGATTCAGTGTTGCATGGATCCTAGGGCAGGGACTGTAGCCATCTTGGGAAGCATGGATGTAGGATGGGAACTGGAAAACCACCAGGATCTTTGCTAGCTAGTATCCTTTTCTTGCGGGTTACTTCATCCCTTCTCCTGGGGATTTCCTTCCTCTGTCTGATCTCATAGTTTACATGATGCAGAGAATATTTCTGCCTATAGATTTAGGGTTGATATCTCCTCTTTGAAAATGAGTACTGTGTACGATTTTTCTCTGCTTCATTTTCAAGTTATTATAAAACAACATCCAAAGAACAGCTTAGTTTAGATTTCGATTTACAGTCTCTTCAGTTATGACCCTGGAAGCAGAGATTCCCTAATGAAGGCATAGATTCAGGTGCTCCACGCCCTGCATGAGAGCGAGAACAGCGTCACTGTACACTGAGAAGACATTCAGGCATCGATCAGTCAGGCCTGGTCTTAGTAATGATGATGAAACTTGGAGTTGGAGTCAAGACCAGATTTCCATATCGGTGTTTGTTCCAGATTGGTTCTAAAAAGAAATGGGGGAGAGGGAAGAACTGAGCCTCCTGGTAAGGATCCAGGGGCTGCAGTTTCAGTGACATGGGGGCTGAAGACTCAGGACATATCTTACCCTTCATCTCCCTTAGATCTCTCCAGAAAGCCCTGGATTTCTCATGAACAATTTAACTCTACCTCCAATCTTCAATCCACTGAAGAAATGAAGGCTGTCCATTGACTCAGCAACAATGTGAGCGTTCAGAGCTCTCCAATGCTGCTGGTACCCCACGGGATGATTGTCCCCAGACTCCATTCCTCTTATATTAGTCAAGCTTCTCTATAGAAAGAGAACAGATATAATGACCCTGGATTAAAAGAGGATTAGTTAGAGTAGCTTACAGGCTGTGGCCCAGTTGATCTAACAGTGGTTACCTCCTCATGGAAAGGCCAAGAATCCACTAGTTGTTCAATCCACAAGGCTGAATGCTCAGCTCGTCTTTGGTCCAGCTAGTTTGGACCCAGAGAAGTAGGTCCTAATAACAGTGAAGGTACGCCACAGCAGCAGGATTAAGGAAGTTGCCAGTGAAGCTGAGGGCAAGTGGGCAAACAGCAAAGGCTTCCTTCTTCCCTGTCCCTGGGTAGTCTGCCACCAGAAGATGTGGCCCAGATTTAGGGTGGGCCATCTGACCTTTAATAATACAATCAGGAAAAATCCTTCACAGGTGTGCCCAGCTGCGTTGGTTTAAGTTGATTCCAGATGTAGTCAAGTTCACAACAAGATGCCCCAAGATCATACCCCTGCCCCAAGCCACTCCCAAAATTCCTCACTGGTCCGGGGGATACCTTACTGGTTTTCCCCTATTTATTTGGTTAGCAGCAAATCTCTTCAGTGGTTCAAAAGAAAGCATTCTGTGCAACTAGGTTCTGTCTTGGACACGAAGGGTCTTGGAGAGTACAGACTCCATCTGGAAGGGTAACGTCTGAGTCTTCCTAGAAGCGTAGGGCCAGGGACTGACTAGGAATTTGAGTGCTGTTGATCATTCCACACTGGACTTGCACACAGGAAATTTACATCAATGCTATAAATTCTTTTCTGCTGCGAAGAACTTTGTATAGTAGAAGCAAGGAGGTGTTGATCTGGTGTAACGCTGGACCACGGGATGGACTGACCTGCAAAGAGGAGGATAGTATGAAATCTTTGAGTTGAGATGCTGTAGAGAACAACATGGTTTTTAATACTTATTTAGAAGCTCCCGGGGGCTGGCGAGATGGCTCAGTGGGTAAGAGCACTGACTGCTCTTCCGAAGGTCCTGAGTTCAAATCCCAGTAACCACATGGTGGCTCACAACCACCCGTAATGAGATCTGATGCCCTCTTCTGGTGTGTCTGAAGACAGCTACAGTGAATTACGCCGGAGCGAGCAGGCGGGAGCGAGCAGGGCCGGCAGAGGTTCTGAGTTCAATTCCCAGCTGCCACACACATAATGGCTCATGGTCATCTGTACAGCTACAGTGTACTCATACACATAAAATAAATAAAATAAATCTTTTAATAAATCTTTTAGAAACTCCTCCACCCAAGTGACAGTCACGGATACCATCCCTACGTGCATCCCAGTGCCCTTAGGATCTAGACGAGGAGAGCCATGCAGATCTCGAAAGGTAAGCCTCAAAAAAGTAAAAATAATTTGACCTTACAGACTTGGATCCAAGTAGATCAGCAGAGACTGTTGTTCCTCCCCCAACACGCTGGGAAAACCCCATGCAGGAAGAGAGGCAGCTAAGGGTCTCCACACTTCACAAAGAGGGCTCTGGCTGTGTATGTAACGAGTGCTCAGGAAGGCACTGCTGTACCTTAGACTCTATTTTGCCGTGACAGATAAATGTGTGAGATGCTGGGAGGTAGGTGTTGCTGAGTGCAGGGTAAGGTACAAATGTCAGAAGGGAAGAGCATTAGGATACACATAAAGCCGACCACGAGCCGGGCGGTGGTGGCGCACGCCTTTAGTCCCAGCACTTGGGAGGCAGAGGCAGGTGGATTTCTGAGTTCGAGGCCAGCCTGGCCTACAGAGCGAGTTCCAGGACAGCCAGGACTACACAGAGAAACCCTGTCTCAAAAACAAACAAAAAAAAAAAAAAAAACAAAAAGCCGACCATGAGTGTTGGTCAACAGCCAAGCTGTTGAAAAATGTTGTTCTCTGACGACATTTTAAAATAGGCTGGCCTCTTAGCCAAGGATAGTGCAGTGCTCTAGCCCTACAGCCAGAAGGAAGGTCATACTTTTTAGGAGAAGGCTGCAAAGCAAACTGTTCCAACATTTTTTGCAGCCATCATTTTGTTCAGGAACCCACAGCCAAGTTAAGGTTCTGAGTCTCCTGGTTTTATTTTATTTCACGCTTCGTCTCTGGAGATCTGCTGGGAGAGAAAGGAAAGAGCAGAAGGCAGGGAAAGCAACTGGTGTGTCCATTAGAATCAGGTACCGTCTGGCCTAGAGGGTCTGGGAAGGCTTGCCATTGACACCCAATGGGCAGAGGGAATATTGAACATCATAAGAACTAGACTGGACATAAACTCAGATGCTGCCATTCCCTGGCCCAAACCTTCAAACGAGCTCCTGCTTCCCAGGCCCCCCTTTCCTCA
Source organism: Montemys delectorum (assembly GCA_019843815.1). Lineage (NCBI taxonomy): Eukaryota > Metazoa > Chordata > Mammalia > Rodentia > Muridae > Montemys > Montemys delectorum. The sequence continues at coordinate 46,512 of JADRCD010203802.1, forward strand.
TTTGTAACATGAGGATATTAATATCTGCACTGAGTACATATTGAGGCTGTCTGAGGATCGGATGAAGTCATGTCTGCGAAGGCACTCTTTAAACTGTCACATACTATATGCGGCATTGTTCTAAACAAAGGCGAAAAGGAGCCTTACTCTCACCGTCAACCCCCAACTTCTTCTGTACTCAGCCCCACACAACAGTCAGCAGACAGTCCGATGTGAAATTCTTTCTTGATTCACTGCCCATTCTCTCGGAGAAGAGCTTGGGAAAAGAGACAGTCAGGGTTGGGTTTCAGGAGTGGAAAGGATGGGAAAGGAAATGAGCTTCCATGCAGATAACAGGTCTCTCTGAAAGGCTAAAAAGGATTTCCCAAGGGCTTGCCAATCTTTTCTATTCACCATGTAGACACACTTTTCCTGTTAGCGAAACATATGTGCATGCACACACATTCTAGCTCCATCAGGCATAGAGCTGGGCAGATTGGCATCTTGTACATTAGTTCCTCGTACAACACAGGGATGTGTGAGTAGTCTCCCAACAAAAGCCTGTGTGTGTCATATGAAGGGATAAAAAGGAGGTTTTTAAAGGGTTGCCTGGCACATTGTGAGCATTTAAAACATTTTGTTATATGTATTATATATTGTAGTATATAATCCACATTATATAGTAAAATATATAATTCATATTATATTAGTGTAGTATAATATATAATATGAATTATATATTATATACTATATATTATATTCTATATATAATATACAATACTTAATTTATTATCTTATCAGATCCTCACAGCCCAGTAACTTGTCTCCTCATAGTGTTCTCTATTTTATGACCAGTTAAGAACTTGCGCAGGGCAGTGGTGGCGCACGCCTTTAATCCCAGCACTTGGGAGGCAGAGGCAAGTGGATTTCTGAGTTCGAGTCCAGCCTGGTCTATAGAGTGAGTTCCAGGATAGCCAGGGCTACACAGAGAAACCCTGTCTCAAAAACCAAAAAACCAAAAAAAAACCAAAAAAAAAAAAAAAAAAAAAAAAGAACTTGTACAAGGTGCTGGTGAGATGGCTCAGTGAGTAAGAGCACTGACTGCTCTTCCAAAAGTCCTGAGTTCAAATCCCAGCAACCACATGGTGGCTCAGAACCACCTGTAATGAGATCCGATGCCCTCTTCTGGTGCGTTTGAAGACAGCTACAGTATACTTATTTATAATGAAGAAATTAAAAAAAAAAAAAAAAAGAACTTGTACAAGGTGCTGCTTCCCTCCAGGTATCTGAATTCAAATCATTTCCCACTAAGGAGAAGAACAACTGCTAGCACACAGAGTTAGACTCAGGCCAGAAAGGGAACAATTTCACAGCTAGATCAATCTCTGAAGAACTTTACCTTAGGGTAGACAGTATCCATGCTTTGATGTATGCAGATCTATAGATAGTCCTTAAGCCTGTGCAGATTTGCTAGCCATGAGCATACTCGCCTGAGGAAACAGAAAACAGTCTATGTAGCTGCTTAGATATTTAGACCATCCCGGTTTTAGGAAAATCAGTCTTCCTTTTGGTCTTTCTCACCTGACTCTACTGTATGCAGTGTTCTCCATGTCCACGTTGGCGAGGGATAATGTTTTCACAAGGTAGGCATTGTCAGTCTTTACGAATTATTGGTATAGTTAAAAGAGTTTGGTGGTCTGCTTATTTTGTCTACTATTTCCTGATAATTGATTTCCTTGTGAGTGTGGACCCCTGAAACAGGATTCCTAGTGCCTTCCCCATTGCCTCTGACTGCAAATGTAGATGACGAACATTCTGAAGCCTGCCTGACTGAAGAAGCAAATTCTTCATGCCTAGGTTCTAGAATCGGGCTTCAAATACTCATCTGGCCATGTTTAGGTGGAGTGAAGAGGTATCCGTTTTACAACTAAGGTACAATTTGAGGGTTTCCACCTTTCAATATGTGTGGGTGAGAAGGAACACCGTTGGCCTGCTGCCGGGGAGGGGAAGAAGTGAATGCACGTAAAAGAAGACAGAGAGGAGCAGGGACTCGGCCACTGGCAGACAATTTCCGTGAAAACCCATTTCCTTTTAAGGATATCTTAAACACCCTTTGCATTTTGCAGCACCAGAGTGTCCGAGACCCTACATAGTGCCAGGTGAAATGCCACACTCACCATGGTTACTCCAGTCTCAACATTCCTGTTTACCCAGATCTCAGATACAGGTAAGTTCTTGAAAAGTCATTTGTCATTTGCCTGTTTCCTTAGTTGGTGCTTTTGGGGGAGAGCGCCAGGGATTGAACCCAGGGTCTTGCCTATAGTGAGGCAAGTGCTCTACCCTGACTTACACCCCCACCTGGACCACTGCATCCTCACCTTCCCACAGAGGGAGATTCTATTTTTAGTAAGACCCTACTAATGGAATTCCATATTGTTTCTCAGTTAATTCATTTTCAGTGTCAAAAAGCGCCCACAACTAAGATGTATTACCTTCTACGGAATATGAATAATTCTGAGGGCGATGACTCATGCTGCCCAGGCCAAACAGACCAGGGGGGGGGTAAAATCTGCACACAAAAGAGTAATAAACCATTATTTCTCCACATCTGTTCCCACAGCATTAGGAACTCCAGTGTTGCTCAAAGCTGTCTAACGGTTCACAAGTCCTCGGGAATTTCTTTCGTGTTCTGTGAGTTGGTGCTTGCAGCTTTTGAGTAACAGTTGCTATCTCTTTTCTTCCCTGTCCATCAAGGACTCTCCAAATGCTAAAGAGGCCCAGCTCTCACTGCTCCACCTGAGAGCTCTTGGGAAACCGAGGCCTAAATCTCAATCCTTTTGTGACTGTCAAGCTGGTTCTGGGTTAAGAGCGCTTATTCTTCCAGAGGACTCAGGTCAAATTCCAGCCCAGTTCCAGGGGCCCAGTCACTAGACTCTGATGCCTGAGAGTACCAGGCACACATGTGGTTCACAGGCAAACAGCTGGCAAAGCATTCACGTGTATAAAACAATCTTACAAACAATTCCCCCCGTGTGCTATAAATGGCACTTAAGTATTTCAGTGAAATCTGACTTTTAGCTTTTCCTCGAGCTGGCTCTGGTAGCATCGAATTTTTAGAATTTGCAATTGGACCTGCAATGTGGCTTGACCAACCTGAACAACAGGTAATTTACGGTGGGTGATGTAATATTTGAATGACAGTCAGATCCATTTCTTTTATTTTTCTGTCTCTGAGCTACTTCTTACCTTTGGCAAAGCTTGGCTGGGCTTACATTTCCTCATCGTGTGTGTGTGTGTGTGTGTGTGTGTGTGTGTGTTCATGCATATGCATGGGTGTGTATGCTGGTATGGAGGCCAGAGGTTCATGTCTTGTTTCGTTCTCAATAATGCTTCACTTTTTCTTTTTTTTTTTTTGAGATAGGGTCTGTCACTAAATCCGAGGCTTGCTGATTCGGCTAGACTGGCTTGCCACTAAGCCCCAGGGATCCTTCTGTTTGCACAGGCCTTTCTGCAATGCATATAGGCAGTTCCAGCTCTTTTCTTTTAAATATGGGTATAGGCATGTAAACTCAGTCTTCACGCTCCCGTGGCAAGGAATTTACCTATGGGCCCAGTTCTCCCGGTCCTGGACTTGCTGCCCCTTTCAAAGCCCCATTGGTTCTCCCTAGTCTGTCCACCCTTCCCCAGAAGTCCTCGTGGTCTGTACACAAATAAACTCCTGACGGGGCTGTCCATCCATCCTCAGACAGATCCAGGGGATCTGGGTTGTGGAGACAATGATATTGGCTCAAGAATAATTATATACATCCATAAGCAAGCAGTCTGGCTTATGGAGAAGCATCATATAGATTCTGACGTCGGAGGACACACATTCACAGGTGCCTGCCTTTTATTAGGCTCTGTCTTTGCAAAATGATTCCCTTGCTTCTCAGCTTTAACTTGTGATCTCGCTAAACGTGGTCATCCACACGGGGGAGGGGGGGCAGATTCTAAGCATATGTCTTTGGCCAGATGTCTGTCACCAGCAAGTGAAGCATCTGAGCAGTGGTTTATAGATATTTGTGACGATGCGCCAACTCTCTTGGCTTTGGTCATCCTCACACCTGACACCATATGCCCTACGTTATCTGAAGGATCCTCTCAGGAGAGTCATCTCTGTTCTTCCATTATCTTTGTAAAGATAACCTTCATTCTAGTTTCCTTCTTTCCGCTTGTATTTGCTGTCCTCTGTTCTCTGTGTGGTTGGCCCCCGGCACAGCTGCCTCGTTCCCAGTGCCTCCTCCATCATGGATCATGACTTTCACAGTAGCTTTCTAAGTCTCTGGCTTGTGGTGGGCTTATGACCCTCGGGTGACTCACCACTGAGGGGAGAGATCTTAATTTCATGGCCAGCCCAACTGGGGCTTTCCATGTGTCACCGGCCTCCTCAGGGAAGCAGGCCAAGTGCCACCCTCACTGAGGTATGCTGGGCCTGTTCCCTAGAAGCTCCACCTCTCCCACCGCTCTTCTCTGAGGCTGCTTACTCAAAAGCAGGCAGGGAAGAGTCTCAGTGATTGATTGTTCAGAAGCCCACAGGAAGAGGTGTCATTGTGAGGAGGCTAGCTCTCAAAAGAAGGCTGTCTTCCTAACTAACCCGTGCCATCTGCCTCCCTCGACTTACTGGCTCAGCTCACACAGTAGTCACTCTCCACACAGAGAATCAGGGCTTCCAGGTCCCCAGGCTTCGTCAAGAGTGCTTCAGGCTCTGAAGAGTTAAGAGCAGAACCTGGGTGGGTGGACAGGATTCTTAGCTGTCATTTGGAGAGCCCAGCAGGGGTTCCTCCCCTGTTGGCTACATATTACTTTCACATGATGTCTCTTTCACACTGGCCTCGGGAAGGAGGGTGGGGGGGG
>JADRCD010203803.1:3197-41634 GCA_019843815.1 Montemys delectorum
TAACACAAAATAAATATGTCTGAGATAATTTGACCATTACCAGATTCTAAAAGCTCTGGAGAAATGAAATGAACAAAGGTAATTTTCTCCTAAACCCATTTGGGAGATAGCAATTAGAGATAATTAAACTGATATTCAATACACTCTTCTGAGCTTAGAGTATAAATAAAGATTCATGGAGAGCTCTTGATTGTAAGAACTTCATTGATTTAGGGAAACATGGACCCATAAATAAACAGTATAATACTTTGAGGCAGGTACACTGAAGGTGACATGCACACGGGCAAGACACCTGGAATGATCCTGAAGTAAACCTTGTATGGAGGTCTGGGAAACATATGAATATGGTGAGAGTAGAATAATATATGGAATTTTGGCCAAGAAGAAGAGGCAATGTAGAAAAAACAGTGGACTAAGATTATGAGGTGAGATTTATGAAATGAAATGAGGTGAGATTTATGAAATGAATCTGTCATCAGATTATTTTTTTTTAGATAATTTCTTTATTTACATGTAAATTTTCCCTTTCCCAGGTTCCCCTCCAAAAAACAAACAAACAAACAAACAAAAACAACAAGAACAAACTTCTTTTGCCTCCCCCCTCCCCATGCCTGCCACCCCACCCTCTCCCACTTATTGGCCCTGGCATTCCCCTACACTGGTGCACAGACTGTCATCAAATTATTAATGATAAAGAGAAGAATGAAGAGCTACGAGGCTACAAAGCTAGTCAGAGAATAGATGTGGCTCACAGGTAAGATTTGAAAAGTGAGGTACAAATGGGCAAAGGGGGATAAAGTCACAGGAAGGGTTAAATGGGGTGAAGAATGGAAGGACTAAGGAGAGATAAGTATACTAAGAACATTCAAAATAAAGAAATATGGAAACCTACTATTGTAGAAGCTGAGATGCCTAAAATATATACAAAAGTAAATTAAAAGGAAAGAGAATAACTATTTCGGAGGAAGAATAGCAAGTGGGTGTATGGGGAACAGGGGAAGGCAATGGAGTCAAATATGAACACAGCATAATATATGGATGAAAGGTCACAGTCAAATTCATTATTCAAATCAGTGACTCTCTGGGGCCATTCTTATTCAAATCACTGCTGTATAAGCTAACTGATGGTGATGTTAATGATGATGATGACAGTGATGACAAATTGGAGAAAGAATCCACAAAGAAAACAGAAGAGGATTAAGCAATGAACCATCAAGAAAATCAGTAGACAATGATGCTACAATTTTGTTTTCAAAACAAGTAGAAAAACATTTGAATTATTTTGTTTGAGAAGTCAAGAGGGGATCCGTATTGAAAATGAAGTAGTTCATCCAAGAAACCAATTATGGAAAAATGTTCAATTAGAACTCTAATTAGGAAACCAACAAATCCCTTAATAAAAGAGGTTTCTATTGAACAGTAAGTGAAGAGCTGAAATGCTGTGGATTATGGAGTAAACAAAGGGTGAGAAGGAGCCTTTCAGTGATGAGGAACTTTCAGAGACACATGTGCCAGCAAAGAGAAGCTATTGGGTGTGCAGGATTGAGACCAAGTCAAGTAATAAGGGAGAAAGGAAAAAAAAAAACTAAACATAGAGGAAATAGGAGATGTTTAAAGGTCAGTGCTCAAAGGAAGTTGTAAGGCAAGAAAACATACAAGACAGAAGAGCTGAAATGACAACCACACCCTCAAGCATGCTCTTAAGGAGCCATGAGGCTATTTCATCAGGATGGAAATTTTTGAAGTGAAGTAGATTGAGCCTTAAAGCCTTAATTTCTTAATGAAGAGATGCCCAAACGGATTAAGCTGATGTCATAAGATGACAATATATTCTACAAATCCAGCACTTCAAAGGATAATAAATGGAAAACTCCAACACAAGGAGGGAAACTACATCCTAGGAAAAGCAAGAAAGTAATCTTCTAACAAAACTAAAAGAAGATAGCCACATGAACAGAATTCCAACTCTAACAACAAAAATAACAGGAAGCAACGATTGCTTTTCCTTAATATCTATTAATATCAATGGACTCAATTCCCCAATAAAAAGATAGACTATCAGACTGGGTACGAAAACAGGACCCAACATTTTGTTGCATACAGGAAACAAAACCTCAGTGACAAAGACAGACACTACCTCAGAGTAAAAGGCTGGAAAACAATTTTCCAAGCTAATGGTCCCAAGAAACAAGCTTGAGTAGCCATTCTAATATCAAATAAAATTGACTTCCAACCTAAAGTGATCACAAAAGATAAGGAGGGACACTTCATACTCATCACAGGTATGATCTACCAAGATGAACTCTCAATTCTGAACCTCTATGCTCCAAATCAAAGAGAATCTACATTCATACAAGAAACTTTACTAAAGCTCAAAGCACACATTGCACCACATATAATAATAGCGGGAGATTTAACACCCTACTCTCTGCAATGGACAGATCATGGAAACAGAAACTAAACAAAGATACAGTGAAACTAACAGAAGTTATCAAACAGATTTATTTAACAGATATCTATAGAACTTTTTAATTCTAAAACAAAAGGATATACGTTCTCCTCAACACCGCATGCTATCTTCTCCAAAATTGACCATATAATTGGTCACAAATCAGGCCTCCACAGATACAAGAAGATTTAAATAATTCCTTGTATCTTATCAGATCACCATGGACTAAGGCTGCTCCTCAATAAACAGTAGAAAGCCCACATACACGTGGAATCTTAACAACACTCTACTCAGTGATAACTTGGTCAAGGAAGGGATAAAGAAAGAAAGAAATAACTTTCTAGAGGTTAATGAAAATGAAGCCACAACATACCCAAACTTATGGGATACAATGAAAGCAGCCCTAAGAGAAAAACTCATAGCTTTAAGTACCTACAAAAAGAAACTGGAGAGAACATACACCAGCAATTTGACAGAACATCTGAAAGCTCTAGAATAGAAAGAAGCAAATTCAACCAAGAGGAGTCAATGGCAGGAAATAATCATACTCAAGGCTAAAATCAACCAAATGGAAACAAAAAGAACTATACAAAAAAATCAACCAAACCAGGAACTGGTTCTTTGAGAAAATAACAAAATAGATAAACCCTTAGCCAGACTAACTAGAGGGCACAGAGACAGTATTCTAATTAACAAGATCAGAAATTAAAAGGGAGACATAACAACAGACATTGAGGAAATCCAAAAAATCAGGAGATCCTACTACAAAAGCCTATACTCAACAAAATTGGAAAACCTGGACGAAATGGACAAATTTCTAGAGAGATACCACATACCAAAGTTAAATCAACATCAGATAAATGATCTAAATAGTCCAATATCTGCTCATGAAATAAAAACAGTCATTAATAGTCTGCCAACCAAAAAATACCAGAATGAGATAGGTTTAGTGCAGAGTTTTATCAGACTTTCAAAGAATACCTAATACCAATACTCCTCAAACTATTCTACAAAATACAAACATAAAGTACTCTACCCAATTCGTTCTATGAAGCCACAATTACTCTGATACCTAAACCACACAAAGATCAAACAAAGAAAGCTTCAGACCAATTTCCCTTGTGAATAGCAATGCAAAAATACTTAATAAAATTCTTGCAAACCGAATCGGAGAACACATCAAAACAATCATCCACCATGATCAAGTAGGCTTCATCCCAGGGATGCAGGGATGATTCCATGTACAGAAATCCATCAACTAAATTCACTACATAAACAAATTCAGAGAAAACAAACATATGATCATATCATTAGGTGCTGAGAAAGCATTTGACAAAATCTAACATCCCTTCATTATAAAAGTCTTGGAAAGATCAGGAATTCAAGGCCCATACTTAAACATAGTAAAAGCAATATACAGCAAACCAGTAGCCAACATCAAACTAAATGGAGAGAAACTTGAAGCAATCCCACTAAAATCAGGGACTAGACAAAGGTTCCCACTCCTTCCCTACCTATTCAATATAGTACTCGAAATCCTAGCCAGAGCAATTAGAAAACAAATGGAAGTCAAAGGGATACAAATTGGAAAGGAAAAAGTCAAATTATCACTATTTGCTGATGATATGATAGTATACTTAGGTGTTCCCAAAAATTCCACCAGAGAGTTCCTAAACACGATAAACATCTTCAGCAAATTAGCTGGATATAAAATTAACTCAAGCAAATCAGTGGCCTTCCTCTACACAAAGGATAAACAGGTTGAGAAAGAAATTGGGGAAACAACACACTTCACAATAGTCACAAATAATATAAAATACCTTGGTATGACTCTAACTAAGCAAGTAAAAGTTCTGTTTGACAAGAACTTCAAGTCTCTGAAGAAGGAAATTAAAGATTTCAGAAGATGGAAAGATCTCCCATGCTCATGGATTGGCAGGATTAATATAGTAAAAATAGCCATCTTGCCTAAAGCAATCTACAGATTCAATGCAATCTCCATCAAAATTCCAACTCAATTCTTCACAGACTTAGAAAGAGCAATTCTAAAATTCATCTGGAATAACAAAGAAAAAAAAAACTATGATAGTGAAAACTATTCTCAACAATAAAAGAACCTCTTTTGCAATCACCATCCCTGACTTTAAGCTGTACTACAGAGCAATTATAATAAAAAACTGCATGGTGTTGGTACAGGGACAGGCAGGTAGATCAATGGAATAGAATTGAAGACACAGAAATAAACCCACACAGCTATGGTCACTTGACAAAGGAGCTAAAAACCATCCAGTGGAAAATAGACAGCATTTTCAACATATGGTGCTGGCTCAACTGGTGGTTAGCATGTAGAAGAATGCAAATCGATCCATTCCTATCTCCTTGTGCTAAGCTCAAGTCCAAGTAGATCAAGGACCTACACATAAAACCAGATACACTGACACTAATAGAAAAGAAAGTGGGGAAGAGCCTTGAGCACATGGGCACAAGGGAAATTTTCCTGAACAGAACAGCAATAGCTTATGCTCTAAGATAAAAAAGTGACAAATGGGACCTCATAAACTTACAAAACTTCTGTAAGGCAAAAGACACTGTCAATAGAACAAAATGGAAACCAACAAGTTGGGAAAAGATCTTTACCAACCCTATATCTGATAGAGAGCTAATATCCAATATATACAAAGAACTCAAGAAGTTAGACTCCAGATATCCAAATAACCCTATTAAAAAATGGGGTACAGAGTTATACAAAGAATTCTCAACTGACAAATACTGAATGGCTGAGAAGCACATTCAGTATTTGTTCAACATCCTTAGTCATCAGGGAAATTTGAATCAAAACAACCCTGAGATTCCACCTCACACCAGTCAGAATGGCTAGGATAAAAAACTCAGGTGACAAAAAATTCTGGAGAGATTGTGGAGAAAGAGAAACACTCCTTCATTACTGGTGGGATTGCAAGCTGGTACAACCACTTTGGAAATCAGTTTGGTGGTTCCTCTGAAATTGGACATAGTATTACCAGAGGACCCAGCTATACCACTCCTGGGCATATACCCAGAAATGCTCCAACATGTAATAAGGACACATGCTCCACCATGTTCATAGCAGCCTTATTTATAGTAGCCAGAAACTGGAAACAACCCAAATGTCCCTCAACAGAGGAATGGATACAGAAAATGTGGTACATTTACACAATGGAGTACTACTCAGCAATTAAAAACAATGAATTTATGAAGTTCTTAGGGAAATGGATGGATCTGGATAATTTCATCCTGAGTGTGGTAACACAACCACAAAAGAACACATACGATATGCACTCTCTGATAAGTGGATATTAGCCCAGAAGATCGGAATTCACATGCACAATCCACAAGCCACAAGAAGCTGTAAAAGAAGGAAAACCAAAGTGTGGATACTTTGTTCCTTCTTAAAAGGAGGAACAAAATACCCATGGAAGGAGTTGCAGAGACTAACTATGGAGCAGAGACTGAAAGAAGGACAATCCAGAGACTGTTCCACCTGGGAATCCTTCCCATACTCAATCATCAAATCCAGACTCTATTGTGGGTACCAGTAAGTGCTGGCTGACAGAAGCCTGATACTGGCTGACAGGATCCTAATGTAGCTATCCCTGAGAGGCTCTGACAGTACCTGACTAATACAGAAGTAGAGGCTCACAGACATCCACTGAACTAAGTACAGGGTCCCCAATGAAGGAGCTAGAGAAAGGACCCAAGGAGCTGAAGGATTTACAGCCCCTTAGGACAAACAACAATATGAACTAACTAGTACCCTCAGAACTCCCAGGGATTAAACCACCAACCAAAGAGTACACATGGTGGGACTAATGGCTCCAACAGCATATGTAGCAGAGGATGGCCTAGTTGGTCATCAAGGGAGGAGAGGTCCTTGGTCCTGTGAAGGTTCTATGCCTCATTGTAGGGGAATGCCAGGGCCAAGAAACTGGAGAGTGTGAGTTGTTGAGCAGGGGAAGGGGGGAGAAAACAGGGTTTTTTGTTGGTTTTGTTTTTGTTTTTGTTTTTTTCTTTTTTTCCAGAAATGAAACTGGGGAAGGACATATCATATGACATGTAAATAAAGAAAAGATCTAATGAAAACATAAATAAATTAATTTTAAAAAAGGAAAAAGGAAAAATAGTGATAAGATGTGCATGGTATTGGTACACAGACAGGCAGAAAGATCAATCAAGGCAGCCAGAAATGAACTCATACATGTATGGTCACTTGATCTTTGACAAAGGAGTTAAAACCATTCAGTGGGAAGAAAAAAAACAGCATTTTTAACAAATGGTGCTGGTTCAACTGGAGGTCAGCATGTAGGAAAATGCAAATCGATCCATTCTTATCTCCTTGTACAAAGCTCAAGTCCAAGTGGCTCAAAGACCACCACATAAAATCAGATACACTGAAACTTATAGAGGAGAAAGTGAAGAAGATCCTCGAACACATGGACACAAGAGAAAATTTCCTGTAGAGAACACCAGTGTCTTATGCTGTAAGATCAAGAATCAACAAATGGGATCTCATAAAATTGCAAAGCTTTTGTAAGGCAAAGGAAGGACACTGTCAATAGGACAGATAGGCAACCAACAGATTGTGCTGTGTAATTTTAGAAAGCCTATGCTTTGTTCAGCTAGACTCTGGGACCAGCAGCCTCCAGCCTATCCAACACCTCTCCCACAAATGCTGGCTTTGGCTCTCCAGAGCTCCTAGATTGCTCTCTCACCAGCCATCCACCCCATGGCCAGCTCTGCCAGTGTCTACCCCATGCATGCTTCACCTTCTAGGGACCATGCTCTTGCCAGCCTGCACTCTATTGGGTTATCTCTTTATCCTGGCTAAGCCAGAACTCCAAGATCTGTTCCTCTGTACCCTTTCTTCTGGCTGGCTGCCACTTTCTCTTCTAACTCAACTTAACACAGCGAATGGAAAACACAAGACATCTTTATATTTTAAAACTGACCAGATACTGTTCTTCTTCCTATGGGGTCGCAAACCCCTTCAGCTCCTTCAGTCCTTTCTCTAACTCCTTCCTTGGAGAGGCCATGCTCAATCCAATGGTTGACTTCGAGCATCCACCTCTGTATTTATCAGGCTATGGCAGAGCCTCTCAGGAGACAGCTATATCAGGCTCCTGTCAGAAAACGGTTCCTGCAATAGGGTATGGGATTGGTGACTGTATATTTGATGGATCCCCAAGTGGGGCAGTCTCTGAATGGCCTTTCCTTCAGGCTTTGCTCCACACTCTGTCTCCTATTTCTTCCTGTGAGTATTTTGTTCCTCCTTCTAAGAAGGTCTGAAGCAGAACCCCCAGAGCTCCCAGGGACTAAACCACAAACTAAAGAGTACACAGGGAGTGACCCATGGCCTTCTTGGGCATCCTATAGTTCCTTCAAATGGAACTTGACATCCTCAGTATCAACAATGATACATCATGTTGCTGGCAGACAACCTTGATTTGGCTTGATACAGTGGTATGTCAATGTTGTTTCACCTCTGTACACTCCTTCTCTATATCCATAACCCAACTTAACCATGAGGAAAATCTCAGGACATTCTGAAAAAAGGTCTAAATAGTAGTCTTCAAAAGTGTTGAAGCTTATCAAAAACGATGAAGTGAGGACATCTGGGTTGTTTCTAGCTTCTGGCTATTATAAATATGGCAGCTATGAACATAGTGAAACATGTGTTCTTGTTATATATTGGAGCATCTTTTGGGTATATGCCTAGGAATGGTATAGCTGAGTCCTCAGGTAGTACTATGTCCAATTTTCTGAGGAACCACCAGACTGATTTCCAGAGTGGTTGTATCAGCTTGCAATCCCAACTACAGTGGAGGAGTGTTCCTCTTTCTCCACAAACATACCAGCATCTGCCATCAGCTGAGTTTTTGATCTAGTCTTATTATATCCTTTTTGTTGTATTTGGTTGTTCTCTCTTAGATGTGTGCTCTTTTCTGAAAGGAAATAAGGAGGTATAGATCTTGCAGATACAGGAAGTGGGGACTGAGAGGCATGGAGGGAGGGGAAATTGTGGTCAGGATGTATATGGTATGAAAGGAGAATCTATTTTCAAGTTTTTAAAAGAATATGTTTTTTTCCTAAAATATATTTAAATAAACTACCTGAAATGTTTTAAAGAATATGAGTAGCCAGAAACTGGAAACAACCCAGATGTCCCTCAACAGAGGAATGGATACAGAAAGTGTGGTACATCTACACAATGGAGTACTACTCAGCTATAAAAAACAATGAATTTATGAAATTCTTAGGGAAATGGATGGATCTGGAGAGTATCATCCTGAGTGAGGTAACCCAATCACAAAAGATCACACATGGTATGCATTCTCTGATAAGTGGTTATTAGCCCAGAAGTTTGGAATACAGGAAGAACGACCCACAAACTACAAGAAACTTAAGAAGAAGGAAGACCAAAAGGTGGACATTTCATTCCTTCTTAAGAAGGGGAATCAAATACCCACAGAAGGAGTGGCAGAGATTAACTATGGAGCAGAGACTGAAGGAAGGTCAAGCATATAGCTATCTCCTGAGAGGCTCTGACAGTACCTGACTAATACAGATGTAGCGGCTCACAGCCATTCATTGAACTGAGTACACGGTCCCCAATGAAGGAGTTAGAGAAAGGTTCTATGGAGCTGAAGGGTATGCAGCCCCTTAGGATGAACAACAATTTCTAACTAGTACCCTCAGAGCTCCCAGGGACCCAACCACCAATCAAGGACTATACATGGTGGGACTGAATGTTCTGGCAGCATGTGTATAGTAGAGGATTGCAAATTCAATCATCAATAGGAGGAAAGGATCTCGGCCTTGTGAAGGTTTTGTGCCCCAGTGTAGGGGAATGCCAGGGCCAATAAGTGGGAGAGGATGGGGTGGCAGGCATGGGGAGGGTGGAGGCAACAGGGGTTTGTTCTTGTTGTTTTTGTTTGTTTGTTTGTTTTTTGGAGGGGAACCTGGGAAAGGAAAAATTTACGTGTAAATAAAGAAAATATCTAATATAAAAAAAAAACAAAATAAAATGTGTGAATAGAGTAGAAGCCACAATAAAAAAAAAAAAAAGAATATGAAACAACTTCTCTGGAGACAACTTCCTTCCCTACTTATATTTTTTCTCCAAATCAAGCTGCTTTTATTATTGAGCTTTAGAAAACTAGAGTTGAGCAATGAGATTCCAGAGATCCATGAATTAAAAGAGTATAATTAGCTCATTCATAAGAGGAGGCAATGTATCTATGGGGAAGGATCAAGTTTCTACAAAACAACAGCTACCTTACTATGTGTTGTATGCTATGAATTTGACCTAAATTAACTAGATAAATTTATTAACATATCAGTGTCATTCAAATGTGTATGTGTGTTCATGTGCGTATACTTAAATGTTGACAAATTCAAATTTAAATTTTGTATCCTTTCTCATCATAATGAAATAAAATGTAAATCAATTAAAAAGAGAAAAAGAAAACAAAGTCTCTCAGTGAATATGGAGCTTGTCATTTCAACTGGGCAGGCTAGACACCAAATCTGCCTCTGCTCTTCCTGTACTAAGGTTACACATGTTTCCTGCAGCACCCAGCCTTTATGCAGCTGCTGGGGATCCAAAATCAAGTCTATACTTGAACGGCAAGCACTTTATCCACTAAGCCATCTTCCCAAACTTAGAGTTAGTTTGTTGTTGTTCAACATTTTCTTAACTTCACTAAGCTTTATGGAAAAATAGTTTTATTATATTTCACTCTATGTACCCTCTACCACTTATGCATACATCAATAGTACCCTACATTACAGATACCAATAATGATGCCCTTGATGGCAGAAAGGCATTTAAAATCAAGAAATGAAACTTTGGCTATAGTTTTACATCTTCCCTTCCTGGTACTATTTTTATATCAAAGACACATTATTGGGTTTTTGAAATTTTTTATTAATCATTCCATTCACTTACATTTCAAATGATATCCCCCTTACTGGTTACCCTTCCACAACTCCCCCACCAACACATCTGCCCTCTCCTCTCCTCCCTCCATTTTACCTCTATGAGGGTGCTCACTCACCCACTCCTACCCCACAGCTCCATTGTAACATTGAATATGACAAGAAATTTCATGTCCCAGAAAATGAAAACCATAAATAACAATGCTGATCTGTCTTACATTTCATCAGATTGTAAAGTGGTATTATGCTGTATTCTATTAGGGAGTTATGCAAAAATATAGTAGCTACACTTGGACTGGAGATACAGATCATTGGTTGAGTTACAACTTAGAAGAAAATAGACATAAACAGAATGTTCTCAAACTTTGTTTTATTTATTTTTTTTTTTGAGACAGTTTGTTTGAATAGCCCTAGCTGTCCTGGAACTCTCTATGTAGACCAGGCTGGACTTGAACTTAAAGCTTAGCCTGACTCTCCCTCCTAAGTGCACTACTTTGACATGTCCTCTTGCCCAAATCAGAACAGTTAGGGGGAAGAAAGAAAGAAAGAATGAAAGAAAGAAAGAAAGAAAGAAAGAAAGAAAGAAAGAAAGAAAGAAAGAAAGGAAGGAAGGAAGGAAGGAAGGAAGGAAGGAAGGAAGGAAGGAAGGAAGGAGAGAAGGAGGGAGGGAGAGAGGGAGGGAGAGAGGGACAGAGGGACAGAGGGAGGGGAGGGAGGGAGGGAAGGCATGGATCAGGCAAAAGTAAACACTATCTGTGGCAGAGCAAACTGATGCAATCAGTAAGAAGGCCAGTGTGGAGGTTCTTCTAAAAGCTAGACATAGACCTGCCATATGATCAATGTATTCCCAAGGGATCTCACATCCTACTCTAGTTCAAGTTCTTTGCTACTTTAGTCACAATAGCCAGGAAATAGAAACATCTCAAATGTCCAGCAACTAAATGGATAGTGAAAATATGTTATATTTAGCCAGTGGAATCTTGTTCAGCTATTTAGAAAAATGAAATCATGAAAATCTCAAGTAATTTGACATTGGTCATGGTGGAAATGACCATTCTGAGAAGAGTAGCTGAGATCCAGAAAGACAAGCATGACATGTTCTTAGCTCCTCATGAAATTGTATGATGCATATGAAATCTTGTCTTTCAGGTTTGTGTTGTCATAGGCGACCACTGTTTCCCCGTACTCTGACCTTGTTCCATGACAGGGAGCTTCCACTTCCCATGTCAGTTTCCTCAGCCCTTCCTTGACCTTAGTGAACTGTGCATTTTCTTCTCAAAGAATTCCATTCATTCAGCTTTTGCTTTGTTTTACTGTTTCCTTTGTAAGCAAGAATTACAACTTGTCCAGATTTTACTGCCCTGGTCCTCACTAGTCTAACAATGTTTTATTTCTATTTTGCTAAGAAAGAAAAAACTTCCAGTTCTGAATATGTTTATTTTCAGCAAGTTCTGAATACTTCTTGCTCTTGCATTGCTTACCTCTATTAAATAATGGCCTTACTGTTCAATAATAAATTTATAAGTTACATGTTATTAATAACATTGTAATGTGAGATATAAGGTTAAAAAGTCACATGGTTGCTTAGGAGGTGGTGGACTCCAGATGAAATTCAGGACCTGTGAGTGTCACTGTCAAACAACTTTTACTATTCTTAGCTTTTTTATTGATTTCTCTCTCTTCAAATCACAGAAAAGATATTAGCTTGCTCCTATTTCAGGGACTAGCTTTTCATTGATGATATTTTTCCACTTCCCTTGTTTCCTCTGTTTTCAGTTTTGACTTCTTTTATTCATAAATAACACTTAATATTGCATCTCACAGATGCAGAGAACATAGTAGTGGTTCTGGTTCCAAGGAAACTAGGGTGGGAAAGGTGATATCACTTGAAACTAGCATACTGTTGACATTAACATTATGCTAATTCACCATAAATGAATCTTTATGTCAAGTGAAATAAGTAAGACAAAAAAACATAGAAAAAATAACAAAAAGTGCGCCAAAAAAAAAAAAAAATGGAGTCTGATGTATGTTTTCTGTGGGGCAAAGGAGACCTGTCCTGGAGTGTGGTTGATGTACTCAGTAACCCTTAGGTGGAAAGATTCTAAGATTCAGAGGCGGTGGATGACCCGAAGAAAAGTGCACCTTCAAGACACAACAGAACTGATGAACATATGAGCTCAAAGGTATTGTGACAATATGCACAGGACCTTCCCAGGATTCTACCCCAGAGAAGGGGAGTGGCACTGATATGTCCTTGAAGAAGAAATGTTTTCTTTTTCTTTCTTCCTTTCTTAATTCTTTTTTCTTTCTTTTTTTGATTGATTGATTAACATCCCATTGAAATTACATGCTGTATTTTCTCCATATTATCTACATATCTTGGTTACTGTGAGTAACTCTGCAATGACTATGCAAGTGAGGCTATCTCTTAGAAGCTCTGTTTTCAGTTTGGGATGCAACAACCAGGGCAAATGTTATTATATTAAATTCAATAAGAATATATGCTCACTATAGTTTCTGCACTTTCACAGCACTTCAGCCTATACAAGGCTTCCAGTCCCTCAACAGTCCTGACAGTATATTGATTTTTTGTAAAGACTTACTTTATTCTTTTTAAGTATTTATGTGTGCCTGTGTGTGTGTGTGTGTGTGCGCGCGCGTGCGTGTGCATGCATGCATGCATGTGTGTGATGTGTAATATTGCCAGTGTCTCAGCTGCCCACCACAGAGGCCAGAAGAAGCTTTTGGGTTTCCTATTGCTACAGTTACAGTCAGTTGTGAGGAGACTAACATAGATGCTGGAGATGGAATTTTTTGGAAAATGAGCAGGTACTCTTGACCTCTCCACCATACTTTCAGTATTTTGCTTAATGATCTTCTACAAAGTATGAGTGATATACCATTACCAGTTTTACTATCATTCCTCTGATAATTAAAAAGCTATCCACTATTATGCTAGCTTGTTGTTTTATGTTTCCTTTGGGAAACATCAGTTAAAATCCTCTGACCACGTTTTCAGATTATTTACAATTTTGGCACTAAAGTTTAAGATATTTCTACATTTTGGAAATTAGCCCTTTTCCTTCCAAATTGCTTGAGGATACCACCTGCATCTTTCTCAAGTAGACAAATTCTGCAATTGCTTCTTGAATGCTGACTCCTCTGATATATGGAGGATTGCACACTTAATATTGAGGAAGATGACAGCCTGTTCTTTTCATTTGGAACAGATGAACTGAAATGACCAGGAGTCACTAAGAGGGTAATACTGCTAGGACCCACTGCCAATAACACTAAGTCTCATTTATATCTCTCTTGACATTATCCAAAGTCAAGTTGACAATAGCTGGGTCTTTACAACAGCAGTCTCCTCACACAGGTCTAGGTAACACAGATGAACATATCTAGTGTAGCTACCTTTCCATTAAGGGTGGTTTCTAGAATTGGGTTCCTATTGCTGATTTAAGTTTTCTCATTTCTATTTATGAAACCTAGTTTAACAACTTTCCTAGATTTTGGTCTTAACTCTGCCTATTTGAACAATGTGCCTTACTTACAAATCTTAGTTGCTATAACTATTGAGTGTAATATCAATATAAATTATGTGAGCAGAGCTGGACACTTCAATGTCTAAAATTTCTTCTGCAACTTGGAATAATACAAAATAAAGAGTCTTATCCTAACATCTAATAGAAAACTCCAGAGGTTTCTAGTATGGTTGCAAACAGCCTTCATTTTGGTCAATTTCTTTTATCAATCACTACATTACTAAGCAATTTCATGGGTCATAAACTTTTTGAAGTCCAGTAAAATCATTTATTTAATGCATTTGTCAGTCATTCAAGAAAGATTTTTATCTTTATGCTAAGAGTTAATTGTCTAGGATAGAATTCAAAAGCAAAACTTTATGGCCAGAGGCATGGCTCATCAGGTAGAAACACTGTCTGATGACCTGATTTGATCTCCGAATCATATGATAAAAGGAGAAAACCCATTCCTCAGGTTGTCCTCTCACCTCTTTGTGTACTCTGTAACACACACACACGAGCACGCGCATGTGTGTGCGCGTGCACGCACACACACACTAAATACTTACCTTATTAAACAATTTTAGGTGAATTACCATAGTGACATGGGTTTCCAATAGCAGTATTAGAATTTTCATAAAGCAGTTCCTTCAAATATGTTACATTTAATTTCTGACGAGTTCTGCAAATATTTTTGGACAGTCTTACCAAATCTAAATTATACTTTAGGTTGGTAGTGAAATAAACTTGATGCAATGACATCACAAAAGGGAAAAAGGAGAAAAGAGTAGTAAAAGAAAAACTAAGCATCTGCCACAAATGAAGTAAGGGAGCAATTTATACAAAAAGCTAAAGTTTTCCATTACCAGTTTGTGACCATTGTTGGAAGAGCTGTCCATGATCTGTGTCCATGATCTGTGTCCATGATCTGTGTCCATGTTCTGTGGAATCTCTTCATATTGCCTATAGCATGTCTTCTTTCAATGTAAGTCTTGATTGTATCAGGCCTGCGGCCTGTTGTATTTGGCTAATGACTCAGTTATATGAGCTCAACAATCTGTTCTGACTTCACTGCCTTCTCATTTCTTTGCTTTTGCAACCACTCTAAAACCTTAGTTCCCAGTTCCTAAATATCCCATGGAAGTGCACACAGTGGTATTCAAACAGGAAGGGAATACTTAAGAACCTAAACTCAGCCTTGATATTGGAGGGGAAATATAAACATCTATTAGAATAATTTTGCTTAAAAGGAAGAGGATGTGCAGATAAAAGTACCCTGATTAGTAAAAAGAAAAGTAATAACTTTTTCTCATGTGACAAAAGTTCTGGAACCAGGACTATTTCAGTGTCTGTATAAAAATTCAGCATTGAAACCAAGATGCATCTCTGTGACAGCTTTCCTCTCTGCTACACTCAGATCACTGGAGTTACTCTTAATTTTTCCCCTGGGGGTTTCAAGAAAGTCATCACAGCCTCAGTAAAGCACAGGAAGGTAAGGACTTTATTTTCATGAGTTTTTATATCAGGGAATAAAGTATTTTCCAGGAACTACAGAACTACTTACTATTTGGGACTCATATCCAGACCCGAAGCATTAGGGTAGTAAGGATGAGAGCTGAAGACATCTTCAGCCTCAGCAAGTAGCCCACAATTCTGACAGGAAGATAGCATGGAGGAGCATATAAGGTGTAGGTGGTTGGTGGGTGGGCAATGAGCATATTCTGTCACCCAACGTAATACATATTATATTTCCACACGGCTTCCAGTTTAACATTAATATCATCTAGGATGGCTTTTGACAGTTCCTAAAGCATTCTCAAATAAATTACCCCTTTCATCTTCACATTACTTTGAAATTAGATTCTTTGTTGAAATTTTTAACCAGAAAATTTAACTTCAGTAATAAAATAGTATAACATAAATTAAAATTTCTTCACTTTTGTAACTATGGTGAAACATAAGTTTGAAACTCATCAATGTTGATTAGGACTGAGATGGAGACATATAGCCAGAAACTCAGTGATGGGAATCAATTTTGACATAGCAGGATAGCAACCAGAATTTTCTTAATGATCAAGGGGAATAGGGAATGAGTAAACAAGAAACAATTAGCAATGCAGAAATGGCCATTTCTCACATATGAGCTCACAGAGACTGAAGCAGCAAGCATAGGTCCTATAATTATATTCCAAGCCCTCTGTACATGCGTGTGTGTGTGTGTGTGTGTGTGTGTGTGTGTGTGTGTGTGTGTGTGTGTGTGTGGTGTGTATACATATACATACATACATAAACATATATATATATATATGTATATATTGGTTATTAGCTTAGTATTTTCGTGGGACTCCTCACTGTGAGACAAGTGGTTCTCTGAACTTTGCTGGCTCTTGAGCCTCTATTCCACCTCTTGAGTTGCCATGTTTAACTTCAATGTGATAGTTTCTGCTTTGTATTATTTTGTTTGCTTGGTTGTTATTTCTTGGAGGCTTGTTCTTTTCTGATGAGAGACAGATGGGAGCTGAACCAGAGGGGAGAGGAGGAAGAAAGAAAACAGGAGTAATGGGAGGAGAGGAGACTATTTAATATATGAGAAGCAAATCTGTTGTCAATAAAAGAAAGAATAGCCATTTCTAACAAGGAACCTGAAACAAAAATAAGTATAGCTGAGAAGCTTGATTTCACAGGACTAATTAGGCACCTAATGTATACAAGATAGCCTGTGGGGAAAACAAATATGAATTGAACTCAATCTAATCTTCAGAAAGCAGACTCAAACATTAATCAGTAAGTATTCTACCTGAAATTAGAATAGTACTCTGCTACAATCTCATGAAGAAAGATGAAAGATATAGGAATACCTAAGAGAGTGGTCTGCATCACATTTAACTTTGACAAAAAGATTTCAACTAGTGAGTAAACCAGAGGTTTACTCTTGGGTATGAGAGGCAGACTTGGGTATGCAGAATAATGGTGAAGGGAGCCTAGATTAGTGGTAAAAGTGGGTAGGAATTGTTGAGTAGGAAGGCAGGAGGATGGTTGCCAAAGGCACATAGAAGCAAATTAAGGAGAGAGAATGGAGGTAAGCTGTTCAGAAAACTTAAATGGTATCATGAGTGTGTGCCACCGAACCAAGGGGCATATGAAGTAGCCTGAGAACTAGGGTGGATGGGTGGTTAAGCAGGTAACATATAAGAAAGAGGAAGATTTGTATCTAAAGAGAAAAGATTTTATAAGACAATAAGATGGTATTTCGGAGTACAGAAAAGTAGTAATAGACATGGAATCCAAGAAAGATTAGGTTATCTGAAATCTTGTATAGGAGAACGAAAGGCTAAAAAAGGAAGCAACAGCATGGCTAGCATGATATATGCTCAAGAGTAGAATAGTGGAAGAACTGAACTTCGAAAGAAATACGTGTCTGATACTTCTGAAACAGTGGGTCATGGAATAACTCTATATTCTTGTTTTGGAGGGTCTGTCATGTTTTCTATGTTATCTTATATCTACAAACAATGGACAAGAGCAAGTTATTTTAAAAGCTTTTAAATCAACTCTTATTCAGTTAGGGAAAGAATAAAATTATTTCACCAACAGCATAGATGGACCTCAAGGAGTATATCATGTGAAATCTGCTAGGAACAAAGACAAAAACTACATGCACTGAATCAGTTGTAGAAGTTATAAAAGTTGGTCACAGTAAAAGAGAAAGTAGAATAATTGTTTCTACAGACTAGAAATAATCCAAGATGCAGGGATAGAGAAAGATTAGAAAATAAACATTAAAATACTACTAGTGTGATCCCCGCTGGGTCCTGGGAGTCTCTTCCTTTCCTGGCATCTGGAACATTCTATTGGCTACACCCAGGTCCCCTCCCCCATGGCTATACACCTCTGTTCAATTTCCTGACCCTCTGTACTTTTCCCCCATCTCCTCCCATACCTGACCCTGCCCCCTTTTATGCTCCCACTGTTCTCTCTCTCTCTCTCCCAGGTCCCTCCCTCTCTCTAACTCCAGAGATTATTTTGTTCCCCCTTCTAAGTAGGACTAAGTAGGACTAAGCATTCACACTTTGGTCTTCCCTCTTCTCGATCTTCATATGGTCTGTGAGTTGTATCAGGGATATTCTGAGCTTTTTTCCTAATATCCACTTATCAGTGAGTGTATGTTCTTTTGTGACTGGGTTACCTCACTAAAGATATTTTCTAGTTCCATCCATTTGTCTGAGAATTTCATGAAGTGATTGTTTTTAATAAATGAATAGTACTCCATTATTTAAATGTACCATTTTCTGCATCCATTTCTCTGTTGGGCATCTGGGTTGTTTCTAGCTTCTGGCTATTATAAATAAAGCTTCTATGAACATAGTGGAGCATGTGTTTAAAGGGGAGAAAGAACCTGTAGAGACTATATCCAGAGGTTAGGCATGACCCTCGGTTGAGGGATGGGGCCATCCACTCATCTCAAAACTATTAACCCGGAATTGCTCCTGTCTAAAGTAAATTCAGAGACAAAGAGTGGAGCAGAGACTGAATGGAAGGCCATTGAGAGACTGCTCCACCTAGGAATCCATCCCCATCTGCAGACACTAAACCCAAACATATTGCTGATGCCAGGAAGCACTTGCTGTCAAGAACCTGGTATAGTTGTTCCCTGAGAGGCTCTACCAGAGCCTAACCAATACAGATGCAGATATTCACAGCCAACCATCAAACAGAGGATGGGAACCCCAATGGAGGAGTTAGTGGAAGGACTGAAGGAGTTTAAGGAGTTTACATCCCCATAGGAAGAATCTGGTTGATTGTCAAGCAACCAGACACCCCAAGCTCCCAGGGACTAAACCACCAACCAAAGAGTACACATCGAGGGATCCATGGCTCCAGCTGCATATGTCGCAGAGGATTACCTTATCTGGCATCAATGGGAGAGGATGTCCATGTTCCTGTGAAGACTCAATGTCCCAGCATAGAGGATGGTAGAGTAGTGAGGCAGGAGTAGGTGGGTGCAGGAGCACCCTCATAGAAACATGGAGAGAGGCGATGGGATAGGGGGTTTGTGGACGGGAAACTGGGAAGGGAGATAACATTTGAAATGTAAATAAAGAAAATAACCAAGAAAAAATATGACCAAAAAAATGAAATACAGCCAGAAAAAAGCAATCTTTTATGGTATTATATGCCACCACAGGGTAACTACAGTTACAACTATGTATGATATTTCCTTTGAACCCAAATGTTTCTAACAGATAAAAATGAGAAATGCCTAAGAAGTCAAGATTAATAATCCTGCTTTGATCATTACACATTGTGGTCAGGTATTGAATTGAACCCCACTTCATAAATATGTGCAAGAATATATGTCAATTTGAAATAGATGACAGATGTAGAGAGAAGTACAGAAATATTAGGAGAATTTCTGAATGTTCTAGCTGAAATATTAGAAGAAATTTATGTAATTCAGAGAAATGAAGGTGATTAGAAAATTGGTTTGGAAGGTTCCATGCTGTTTGAGGCTGAGCTATGCTAAATCTGTGAGGATGATGAAAGAGAGGTAAGATGCATACTGAGGTGACAGTACCAACGAAGTAAGAATGGAAACAAGAACAACTCTTGCATAGATGACTAGAGCAGAGATGGGGATGTTAGGATGGAGGTGAGAAGAGTGCTTTAAAGACCCCCATACTGGAATCAATATGAAATTATTGATAGAGTTTAAAACTCCAGTTATCTAACAGAAAAAAAAAATGTATTTTTAAAACCATTAATATGAGGCTAAAAATGAAGCTCAGTTGGTAGAGGGCCTACCTGGAGACAATCTTAAGCATCACATAAAGCATGATATATATATTCCATGCCTATATTCCAAGCACTCTGGAGATGGTGGTCTGGAGCATTCAAAGTTTGGGGCTATCCTAAGCTACATTGTGTGTTCTAAGCCAACCTGTGCTATTGGAGACACTGAATGAAAACAAACAAGCCCCTACTTAGGGAGAAGAGGGTAACAAATGAGAAGGACAGAGGAGTAAAGAAGGGTCAGAAGGAAGGAGGGAGAACATTGCAGAAAGAAAAGTAGAAAGCGACTAGGGACTAGGAAAGGCAGGAAGGAGAGGTAATGTTTTAGTCCACTGAGAGGACAGTATGGGAAATCGCCACATTTTCTGAATGGTTGATTTAAAAAATAAATGAGTGGGAAACTTTTCATATATTTGTATTTAAAATTTAATTGCATCACTTCCAACCTTTCTTTTTCTCCCTCCAACCATTCCCATTCCTTCCTTTCAATCTTTCCCATGCCCTCTGCCCTCAATCCTTCTGAAAATTGTGGCCTCTTTTTCTTTTTATCTCATCTTGAAATCGTTTTGATGCCTGTTTTTTTCCTCTGAGGGTAATCACTGTGTTCTGCCCTCCTTCCAACCTTCAAGCTGCTATGCTCTCAAGGTGCCTGAAAGGGAACATTTTCTAAAATACCTCCATACGTTTTATCTTCTTGTCTGTGTGTGTCATCATAAAATTTTGATTGTAGCCCTCAAATTCAGTGGCCCAGACTCTGACTAAGTGTGGTGAAACTTCCATAAAATGACACACACAGAGATGGAGCCAAACAGGAAAAAAAGAGGAATATTTCCACCCTCAAGACCTTGATGGGAGCTGTTTAGGGACATGAACACAGCCCCAAGTTTCTAACTATGCAAGTGGACAGAATCCGTGGGTGAGTATCCTGGGGTCTGCAGAAGTTACTTGTATTTTGTCCTATTTGGGATTACTGTTTAAGACAGATGCTAGACAGCACAGTCATTGCCACACAGCAGCTTTGCTGTGAAGTTCTGGGGCAGTTACTTCACCTTCTCAGCATCCATTCATTTCCCCAGATGTTGGGGGATGGGTAGATCATCTAAAGAAGAGGGCCACACACCTCGATGAACTGTGGTTTATGGAGGCTTGATGGCTGGCTCCAGTTGAGCAGTTTTGACCTTTCAGAATCCGAACCACACTTCCTGAACAAACAGATAACTGATGTCCTCTAAGGATATTGAGAAGGTCCAGGCTGTTACCATGGACTTTAGCCAGCTCATATCATTATCCGATCACCTCGTCTTCCCTGATAACCTGATGCTCAGCTCCCAGTCCCCTCAAGCAGATGAATCTGGAAATAAACTTGATTCTTTTGCTTCCTAGTGAAGATAAGAGTCCATGGGTCATCTGGAGCAGCTCAGAATAGGCAAAAATGGAGGAATCAGTCCTTATATACTGTAAACATGTGAGGAGCAAACCTAAATTGAACAGTGACAGCACAAATGGTTGAGAGGCTCCTGCTCTAACAGCCTGGCTCAGGCCCTTAGTAGCTCTTCAGAGAGAAGACAGGGGTAGCATAAAGAATGAAGCAGCCATCTGTGGAAATGGAGCAAGCCCTGGCAATGCTCCTGGTTTCGGTTCATGACTGCACAGCTTGACAGAAAAGCCACATAAGCATGCTGAGCCTCGTTTCTCATTGTATGTGGGAATCATAACTCATTCTCCTTGGAATGACTGTGATGGTTAAAGGTTAAATGGCCAGTGTAGACCAGGCAAATGTCACATGTCCTTCTTCTATTCCAGGTCTTCCTTTGCCTCCCTCCCCCGTACCTTTTCATGTCAACTGAAAACTCACAACATTATACCACAGTGTTTTATTCAGCATCCCTCCCCCTCTTTTGGAGCAGTCCCTGATCATGGAAATTCCCTTATAAGAGAATTCTTATGGAACTATACTGAGAGCTATAATATAGACAAGAATAATGATTAGTCAGGATGGATTTTGGCTAGTATACGACAGTCTATTCTCCAAGTCCTATCTTTAAGAGTCTGAGTTGGGGAAACTCTTTCATGGCTTCATACAGATCCCTTGGAGGACAATGGTTGGTAGATCACTGAAGTCTGACTCTCTCCAATTAAGACCTTAGCCCTTAGTGATCCTGAGTTACTTCTATTCATATTAGGCTGTTAAGCCCTGGCCATCTTATCTTCAGTAACCATGTAAATCAACACATGCCAGGATCTAGGGCCTACCCAGAACTTAGCCAAAAATACATCTACTGAATGAACACAGATCTGGTTCTTCTTCATCTTCCTAAGTTTTCCTCCACCTTAATCTCTACTTCTAAGTGGATTTGCTTCTGGAATGTTGTTGTAAAAGAGCTATAACCAGAAAGAGCAGAAAGGTTCTGGAAATGGACAAACAGTATCACATAGAGCAGACAAGGATTTTTCTCTCTGGTAGTTGTAAAGTGAAAGTAGGAGTTAATCCTATCTTCAGTAAATTTTATTTTTATAAAATTGCGTTGATTTGACTTGACAACACAAATTACTGTCTTGAACAATTTGGGGTGTGTTCATTGAAGTAAATAAACCCCAAGAAGATAACTTCATTTCATCCTCTCAAAATTTCTCTGTTATTCTACACTCAGCAGAAATTTCACCGGAGCGGTCAAAGGCAGAAATCATTTAAAAAACGAGAGCTTCGGCATTGCCCAGCCTTCTAGGAAACAGAGCAGATCTAGATTTGTGGTAACCTGAACAAATGCATCAAGGACTTGCCCTCTGAGTGTCATTTAGTGGGCCATGCAGCTAGACAAGCTCAGTGCACGGGAATGTGGAAACTGTGGCTGAGACATGAGGGGCTGAAGGGACAGAAGCAGCCTCCCCCTCAGTTGCTAATAAAAGATAGAAACACCCATCAAGTCTAGTATGAAATTTTATTTTTTTAGTGCACTAGAGGTTACACAGAAAATTAGGTTTTGTGGAAGCTAGCAAAGTGGCATATCCATTGTCTTTCCTGGAGAGTTTGACATTTATATTTATGACATGGTTTCAAAACTGACAAGGTGACTCAAATCAAATCCACTTATAGAACTTGAGGCCTGCTGCTGTAGATTCTGTGAATTAGAAGTCCACACCTTGGAAGGCGACTAAATAAATATTGTGTCTCCAGTATCAGTGTCCTGTGAGCACTCTCAGAGTCAATGCCAAGTGAAAATTCTCATTTTGTTTCCCTTCCCACATTAAATAAATGAAAAACATTGTCTACAATGGAGCTGCATAATTCACAGATACAATTTTCTCGCTAAGGGAAGCAAAACGAGCATGTGTTCGTGTAGAGAGGGTTTAAGGAAAATATCAAAATAGTAAGAAAAAAAAGGAGGCTCAAAAGAACATGTAAATTTTTTGACGATAAAACAAATCCTAGCAAGTGGCTGAATGGCAGCTACGTCTGTACCTGTTCAGTGACTGGGTCACAAGTTGATTTAGTTTGAAAAGTGAATAGGAAGCGATACATACTAAATACTGGGTTATATAGTAATGATTTCTGTAGATATAGAATGTGGGGTCTCGGAAATTATAGTATTTTCCATCCAGTAAATGTTTTATGCTGCTTTTATTTCATGCTGCACAGTTCAAAGACTGTAAATATAAATGTCACTTTTATTTCCTCAGAGAAAGAAATGAGATGAGGGCTGCACTCAAGCTCTGTGAATACATGGCTTGGATTGAGCATTTCTAACTACACCTAGGTCTAGGCCTGGAAGGTTGTATACTCTGTATACAATATAGCTAATCTTCTGCAAGCCCAGCCCTTGAAGGCTTCAGCTTCCAGCCTATGTCTGCTAACCTAGACCTAGAATGTTTCAGCCTCTGAGACTTACTTCACTTCCTGCTGGCTGGTTCAACTCAGATGTTCTGGCTCAAATGCCTGTTCAAATTAACTGATTCAAATTGGCTTCTCGCAGTTTCTGACTGAATTGCTCTACTTCTGAAGACTGCTTCTGAACTCCATGAACTAAACTTGTCTCAAATGAACTGAACACAACTATCTGAGCCTCACCCTCACCGCTCTTTAAGTAGCCTCTCTTTCTGATTTGCCCTTGTGAAAGCTGGACATATCTTATATCTGACTCATTCTGACCAGTCTTTCTCATCTGATTCATAGATTTGTCTACTCCTCAATTAGATCACTTTCAAACATGGCCTCTTCCTTCTACAAACTAACCTTACATTCATCATTAAAAATTGAATGTCTGTGCTAATGGTACGTCTATATTTAACCCAGATCATACTGTAATCCAGGGGGTGCCATTTTGGCCAGGTCAGTCTTTGGGTGTAATCTCCTGCCAGAGCAGCCATGTTGCTAGACTAAAATTCCTCCACAAAAGACTGCATAAGCATTATTTCAGTCTTTCTACTAAACAGTTTAGTGGGTCTCTATCATCTTTTCGTTAAACAGAAAACACCACTCAGATCTTATAGTGTGTGGTGACAATGTAACTGGAGTTAATCTCAAAATTAGTAATGAATCTCTTAGTGTCTCTATAAATATATTAAAACAAACACCTTCGTACCCAGCTTTTGAGTATGAAGGTATATTTATAACCAGGGGGAGTATTTGTAAAAGCATAATTGCCTTAAATCAAAAGGAGCTTGTCAGAGAACAGCTGCTTTGTGTCCTTCAGTACTTAATGTCTGGATAATAATTTATTCTCTCTGGCAGAAAATTGTCATTAATATTGCTCTGATGACCATATGGTCTGACAAGACTGACAACCTATGAGGGACAGTAGGAAAGAAATGCATGAAGTCAAAGAATGATGGTTCATGGAACCTAAGGATAACACTGCATTGCTCGGGGCTTGCACCTCTCTAAGTAGCTTTGGTTGAAGCGTAACATCACAGGGAGACTGAACAGCAAAGCTGCCTTCACAGACATATGAGGTTATTGACTTTGCAACTGTGCCAAGTTTAAGAGAGAGAAGTCTTGTTTAGGGTTTTAACCTATAATTCCCCCACTTAAGAGGTTGAGGTTCAAGGTAACAATGAGAATTTGTCTCGAAAGCAAAAAGTCACAGCAGCAAAAGAAGGACAATCCTTATCTTATTTTGTTATTTTTCAAAGTTATAATATTAGAATTTAACAATTACAAAATATAAATTTCAATTTACTAGTCAAAGAAAAACACATTACAATGAAAACAGTTTGCCTTTGTTTTAATAATAAAAAACATCATGAAACAAATTATTGATTTTTGCAGTTTCATTTGTAAGTATTTCCAAGTAATTACTAGTGTGTAAAACAGACTATTTCATAGCTTGGTCTCATGGTAAATAGTAAGAGCTCAACACAATACATAATTTGAAAAATGATATGGCACAGGTCAAGAAAAATTAGTAAGTTAAAAATGAATCGGTGTGACTCAAGGATGAGTTTGTACAACAGAATTCAACATTAATCCTATCTTAATTGTGGTGCTAATAAACTGACCACCTTAGCAACCATGTGTAGAACAGTTCATATGCAATTACCAAGAGAACATGTTCTAAACGATGGCATTAGGAATTTATAAATGGATTATCAAACATAATTTTTCTAACAGTACTTATGGGCAGAGGATTTCAAAAATGAGTTATCATGTCAAAGAGAAAAAGAGTAATTATGGGCTTAGAGTGCCACCTACAGATAAGAAAGGAAAAAAAGAGGAAGATTTTGAAAAACAAAGAAAATGTGTGTGTGTGTGTGTGTGTGTGTGTGTGTGTGTGTGTGTCCAAGTGGAGGAAATATTTAAAAAATATTTTAAAATTTTAAAATATTTCTAAGCCATCCAACTTAAAAATTACTTCTGAGTAAGGCTGCAGGTTGAGTCCCAGGTGCATATATATCCTGACCTACCACTTCACAACTTCCGCATCGCAATGAGGCTTGGGGAGGTTAAATCTCCATCAGAGACACATTTCAGTGCTACAAGACTCTTTGAGTGGCTCTTGCCTCCATGAGGTGATCTAAGAGGTTAAATCATTGGTCCAAAGTCAAGCAGAGCCAGTCACAAGCAGTCCAACTCCCTGATCTTCTAACCTCTCGACCCTGCCCATCAGGCCAAGGACAGCCTCTGCCCACCCCAAGGTTCTCACTGACAGAATATGGGAAATAGCCTTGAACTAGTCAGTATGGGAGATTTCCTGAACAGAACACCAGTGGCTCAGGCACTATGGTCAAGAATTAATAAACAGGACCTCATGAAACTGAAAAACTTCTGTAAGTCAAAGGACACCATCATCAGGACAAAACAACAGCCTACAGATTGGGAAAATATCTCCACTAACTCTACATTTGACAGATCCAAAATATATAAAGAACTCAAGAAGTTAGACACTGACAATCCAAATAGCCCAAATTAAAAAATGGGGTACAGAGCTAAACAGAGAATTCTCAACAGAGGGATATCAAATGGCCATTCTCATAAAGAAATGTTCAATGTCCTTAGTCAGCAGGGAAATGAAAATCAAAATGACTCTGAGATTCCACCTTACACCCAACAGAATGGCTAAGATAAAAATCTGAAAGGACAGCACATGTTGGCAAGGTTATGGAGCATGGGGAAACTCTTCCACTGCTGAAAATTTATACAACCACTCTGGAAATCAATTTGGCAGTTTCTCAGAAGATTGGGAATAGTTCTACCTTAAGATATAGCTATACCACTCCCGGGCATATACCCAAAAGATGTTCCACCATCCCACAGAGACTTGCTCAACTATTCAAAGAAGCTTTATTGATAATAGCCAGAAACTGGAAACAATCTAGATGTTCCTCAACTGAGATATTGATACAGAAAATGTTGTATATCTACACAATGGAATACTACTCAGCCATTAAAAACAAGGACATCATTTGTTTCCTAGGCAAAAGAATGGAACTAGAAAATATCATCCTTCGTGAGGTAACCTAGACACAAAAGGATATGCACTCACTTATAAGGGCATATTAGCCATAAAGTACAGGATAACTATGCTATAATCAACAGACTCAAAGAAGTCAAAAAAATAAGAAGGGCCCAAGGGAAGATGGTTGACTCTATCTCAGAAGGGGAAACAAAATAGGTATCAAATGTTGATGGAAGAACGAAACTGGGTGGAAGAGGAGATGGGGAGGGGAGTGGAATGGGGGAGGATCAGACATAGGGAGAGCAGAGGAAAGAGAAGGGAGATCAGCTGGGGCATGGGGGCAATCTCTAGGATGTGCCAGAGACCTGAGATGGGGAGAGGCCCCAGAGGGTCTAAGGAGGCAACTCTAGCTGAGATTCCTAGCAGTGGGGGATGTGGATCCTGAAATGGCCATTTCTTGTAGCCAGGCAGAACTCCCAGTAGGATAGGACAGCAATCCATCCACAAAGCCTTAGACCAAAAAATGTGTCCTGTCTATAAGATGTGTAGGAACAAACCGAGCAGAGTCTGAAAGAATGGCCAACCAATGACTTCCCAAACTGAGAACCATCCCATGGGCAAGAACCAATCCCCGACACTATTTATTATACTCCACTATGCTTGCAGTCAGAAACCTAGCATTAACTATCTGAAAGACTCCAGCCAGCCAATGGAAAGAGATGTAGAAATTCATATCCAAACATTAAATTGAGCTTGAGGAATCTTAAGGAAGAGTTGGGAGGAAGATTGAGGGACCCAAAAAAGACAGCCATTCCACAGGAAAACAGTTAACTAACTTAAACCCTTAGGGGCTCTCAAAGACTGAATCACCAACAAAAGAGCAAGCACAGGCTGGACCTAGGCTCCCCTGCACTTATGTAGCAGATGAGCAGCTTGGTCTTCATGCAGGTCCCCCAAACAAGCAGAGCAGGGGCTGTTCCTGAGCCTGTTACCTGCCTATCTGTGGGTCCCACACTCTAAATGGAGAGCCTTGTCTGAACTCAGTGGGAGAGAATGTGCCTAGTCCTGCAGCAACTTCATGTGCTGGGTGAAGAGAAGGGTGTGAGGATAGAGGTAGGGTTGAGGGTAGGTGGTTGACACACAGATGGGGATTCTCCTCCTAAGGGGAATGGGAGGAGGATTTGCATGAAGTGGAATGGAGAGAAAAGGAAGAGCTGATATTGGGTTGTAAAGTTAATAGATAAATTTAACAAAAATAAAATTATGTGTGTTCAATCATAAAATCACAGAGGACTAAAAGAGTGAGAAAGAAGGAGAAGGATGTGTTGGATTGCTCAAGGATTGAGACGGGAAATTGGAAGTGATATACATATGTATGAAAGTGACAAAGAAAAATAAGATATTCTATGTTTGAAAACTCTACAGCACAACAAATTCCATTGTGGAAGAGAGCAGATTTCACACAACAAATACAATGTATGGACATATACCTTTCTGAAGATAAAATTCACTTTCTACAAGCCATTCTTTCAACATATGATCACATCCTCTCCATTACTGCCATCTCCAAGCAGCACCTAAGCCGATAAGTTTTCAGGCTTTGAATTTCTCCATTATCCCAATAGTAGCCTCCTAACTCTTACCTCCACTCTTGTGTCCATAAAAAGCAGCCTACACACTGCTGCTCTGCTATGCAGCATGTGTCTTCTCAATAATTACCTAGTTAAAATTCTTATGCACCTCTTTGCAGGCTTTCGAATAAAACTTCAGATCCTCTAACTGTATAGCCTTCTCAGTGATCTAGCCCTGCCTTTCTTCTATGATTCACACCTTTCCATTTATTTATTCAACATAGCAGCTATGGAAGATACAATAAGATCACTATAATAGAGGCTGGATTGATGGCTCAACAGTTAAGAACACTAGATGCTCTTCTAGAGAGCCTGGGGTTGGTTCCTAGCACCTACATGGCAGCACACAATCATTTGTAACTCCAGTACCAGAGGATCTGATAGCCTCTTCTGACCTCTGCAGGCACCAGGCATACAAGTTGTGTACCAACATAATGTAACCAAAATAACCATACACATAAAACGCTTAAAAGAGTAATAAAAATATTAACCATTATCCACATTTAGACTATAGACTGTATCATACGCCAGGTATTGTCCTAAATTCATAACTATAGTAAAATGTGAGAAGCACTACATTGATTGTATCAATTATGTTTAGATATAGTTATGTGACTTTTTATGTATTCATTCTGTTGTGCAATCAACATTGTGATATACCTCCAGGAATTTCTGCATGCTCTTTGGTTGAAACTCTGTATCCAGGGACAGTTTTATTCCCTGCTTCACTCCGCCCAGCCTCTGGTTACCAACATCCCCACAACAATCTCCATCTCTGTGCATGGAATGCCTCTCAGAATCTCAAACAGTAGAAGCATACAGTATGTGTCCTTTGTGAGTTGCTTATTTCCTTTTGTACAATGCCTTCTAGTTCCACTAGGATGCCCTAATATTGCTTTCCTATTTTAGGAAATATTCAGGTAAAATATTTTATTTATGAATATATGCTACTTTTTTTTCAGTAGGCAGAAACTTGGATTGTTTCTGCTTTTGGACTTTTATGAATAATGCCACTCTGACGAACATCGTCAATACGTCAGATTTCAAAAATATACTAACATCCTATAGGCCCAATAGAAAATTTCAGTTTTATAAGTAGTAAAGTCAAAGATTAACATATGAGCCTCCATTGAGAGGTGTGTTGAAGATAGTGCCGACCTCCTAATAGTAGTGGGGACAGGGACCAAGATCTAGGTTCTCTTCTTATCAAGATATACATTCCAGCATGAAGACCAGGAAGTGATTCCCTTATCTAATCTCTAAATACCTTCACAATGTCAGTATTCAAAATATAGGATGAGGAGACACAAGAAAATGACAATTGTTATGTGTTTGAACCCTTGTGTTCACCTTTTTAAAACATTAAAAAAAAACCTATACAACTAGAATTGGAACTATTAGATAATATGGTAATCATGTTTAGTTTTGTGCAGGACCTAGATTGCTCTCCACAACAAATGAACCCCAGTAAGTTCCTACATGAAATGCACAAAGTGCCAAATTTCCCCTATCCTAGCCATTTATTCATTTCCTTTCTTTTAAACTATGTAACAGACATTCTTATAGGCGTGAAATGAAATACTTCTTGGTATCTATTTGTATTTACTTAAAAACTGGGGAGTGTTGATGGTGATTATCTTCATGAGTGCTGTTGGACACCTACAGAATTGCTTTGGAGAAATCTATTTAAGTCCTTAGCAAACTTTTTTCTTTTTAAAGATCTTGACTAACTCCTCCAGAATTTCATACATGCATACAATGTATTTTGATGATTCTCACCCCAATTCCTCGAAACCCCTCTCAGATTCCCTCCCTCTCAAATTTTGTCCACTTTTTATTTTTACTGTTTTAGATTTATTTTTATTCTATGTATGTATACATATCATGTGCATGCTTGGTGCCTGCAGAAGCCAGAAGAGAGTATCTGATCCACTGGAACTGTAGTTACCATTGGGAGCTGCTCTGTGGGTGCTGGGAACAGAATCCAGCTACTAAAGCAGCAGATAACTTTAACCTCTGAGTCATCTATCCATCCCCTTTGTCTGCTTTTTAAAAGTGACAGTCATCCTTTTGCTGTGTTATTGATCTGGAGATCTACATATATTCTGGATATCAGTTATTTATAAAATCAAACTACAGTAAATATACTTTCATTATGCAACTACTCATTTCTTGTGTGGTGTACTTTGAGACACAAATTTTTAATTTTTAATCCGTATTTTCCAATTTTTTAATGCTGCTTGTGCTATTGATATCACATCCAACAGATTACAGCTAAGGTGAATCATCCCTTGTTAGCTTTTATTTTAACGTTTCGTTCAGTTTGAGTTAAGTTTTGTAAATGTTACGAGGCAAGCATCCCACTTCACGTTTGTGTAGTGTTTACTTTTGCCATAGCCATTATTGCTATGTTGAGGTCTACCTTATTGCATGGAAACAGTCTTCTATTCATGCTGTACAGGAAATTAAGCCTAGGCAGAGTATGTTGGTCTTATTGAGCCAAGGAGCAGAGGTCAGAGATCAGATGGTAAGGATGACTAGGACTTGCCGAGGAAAGTATCAGAAAAAGAGTCATTTCTAAGAGAAAAATGCCAAGGAAATCCTCTCTGCTCATGGAGGTTATGACATTCATGTCAAGGAAAAGCCAGAAAAGAGAATATTTACACAAGGCTAGGAATAGCTTACTCTCCCCACAGCCAGCATTAGTAATAGACATCACTCAAAAATGAAGCTATAAAACCCTACAACTTATTGGTAGCTTTATGTTGTTTGAACAACTTCTTATCCTTGACCTCAACTCTCCTTAGCCTCTGCACAGCTGCTCTTTTCTCAATTTCTATGAAATTAACCTTTTAAAACTAGCTTTTAAAGTGAAATTTTATCTTTGTCATAAAGAAATGATATAACTTTAAGGTGATGATTATGCTAATTACATTGTCAGAATCGTGAAACAATTATACATTTAACAAAATATCAGACCATAGCCCCATTAATATGTAAAAAGCTATCTTGCCTCTTCCTAACAAAATTTAAAAGTAAAAAAAGAATAAATTGAATCCAGTTGCTTATATGTTGTTTAACTGAGTCTTGAGGAGGAAAGGCAAAATTGTGCATATTCTGTGTCATGAAGGATGTTATCACTATCCAAACTTACTAGGTTTTAGATGGGGTAGAGTTCTCCAGAAAATATCTTGAAGGGTTTATTAGAAAAACTATTAATGCTACGGAGAGAAGGGCAGAGATAAGACCATGGTGAAGGCTTTGAGGATAGTTCAGGACCCATCACCAGAGACAGACACTGTGGTGGTAGAAGTGGATGCCTGTTCTTACAGCCCTCTGATGATGGGAGATTTGACAGCAGGAACTTGCAGCCAGGCTCTCTGGTTTCTAAGCAGAAAGAGCAGAAAGATGATAGGGAGCAGGAGATGTAAACTAACCTCCCTAGTGAGAAATCCATGCATGATTGCCTGTAATGTCTTAATAGGGGACCTCGATATATGGCGTATCATCTGTGGAAGGATGGCTGAGGCACAGCTTTATTCTAACATCACCTTCTAACTAGACCCAGTTGTGAGAGGATTATTAAAGGACCTCTGAGAACAATAGTATTCTTTAATGACTGATTTTAAGAAAGAACATTTCGAAATACCTTGAAAGTAAGCAGTTTGGATCAGTATCAGTGCCATTTTTCTTCAATTTTTTCTATCAACAAATACATATTTATTGTCTCTACATGTGGGGCTACCATGTTGGATAGAAAACATGGACAGGAGTGAGTCTCTGGTTCTTGTGCCTGTCTACATACAAGAATATGAAAGCATCTTCTAGCTGCTAATATTGCATGTGTCCAGTTAAGTGGCCTTTAGGGTTAGTCACTTGAGATTATGGTAGAAAGATAAAAATAGTCAGTTCTGTGGCATGCACACAGACATATAGATATAGAAACACACACACACACATACACACACACCTGCATGAGCATGCATTGGCACACACAAAGTCAGTCATTTCTGAATCTTAAGATGCTGAGAAGGATTATATGTTATAACTAAAGTTCTTATTCAGTTTTCTTTAATCAAATGAGAAGTTATCCTGAATGAGCCATTTGACCCACTCAGAGGGGCCAAAAACCTTTTCTGTGGGGTCTATACCTCACAGTGTGGCTGTTAACTGTAATTGTTCTCCCTAAACCCTGCTGCCTCCCTTCCTGACTGCATACTTACAGAAAGCATGCCTCAGCTTGTGGCTGAGAGCAGCTGCCTTCTGGTCGTCTTTTGTAGGTTTCTGTTTAGTTGTGTTAATAAGCCAGTTCCTCATATTTAAGTCATAAGGCACACATCGCTTTCCCTAGTGAGTCTTCTCCTTAAACCCTGACTGCTATAGACTTTATTCTCTCTGCAGTTCCACACCCTGTGTGCAAGGGTCTACTGTTTGTCACTGATCTGTTTACTCTGTCTGTAAATACTTAAAGATTCATGTTCTATGCCACATGGCATATGCCTTCATCACCTTTGCCCATGCCACTGAGATTCACAAAGCCAACCTAGGATCAAAGATGAATGTTGGTGATAGGTGTGGCTTTGAACATTTCAGCAGCTGGTGAAAGCACCTGTGACTCTGGTATCTACATAAGGTAAATCCTCTTTGCATTGTATTTTGAATATGCTTTAAAATTTTCACCAAATCTTCTATTTTGATAGGTCCTGACAGGAAAGTGTAAGGATAGCAAATGCCTTCCTACTCTTTTCAACTTTTGTAATCTGTGGTGACTGTGGGACATTCACTTGCTTTTCATACTCGGTCACTGTCTAATTACAAAAGTGTTTATTAGTTAACACAGATGTTTTTATTTAAAAACTGAAAAAGTAGACAGTATGGTATTTCCTTTGGAATTTTCTGAAATAAACAAATAGTAAAATGTCTAAATGTTGGCATTTCGTACATATAATGATAAACACTTAATCTAGAGTAAGGCTAAATTTATCATCTATGCACCATGCTTCTTGGGACTGTGGGGTGCCAGTCCTGACTGGAGAGTTTCTTCTTTCTAGTCGGTTCTTGAGGCAGTGGAAGGGGAAGAGCATAGGCGGGGGTAAGACTTTTTCTTACAAGAAATTTAGGGTTGCTGTATAATAAAAAGTTTACTTACCTAAGTCTAAGTTACTACGCTATTGTAGCTGACCTGCCTTCTGTGATCCTCTGAGGCTAGAGACCGCAGTTTCTGGCACTTAGCACCTCATCCTAAAACAGCAGGAGTAAGTAAAGGATTGATTGCTAGAGCCTTTTCCCCATTGTCCGGATGTGTCTTGTTTGTAGGGCTAGGGGGGAGTTTGGAGCAATAAACTATTGAACCAGATTAGAATAACATTCGCAGAAGGAAAAACTTTGACATAAACAAATATGCATAATCTCACATAAATTCACTTACAGATTCATTCATGCTTATTTTTTCATTTATACATTTCTATTCATACCCAGTTGGGCTCAGCTTGCACGCATTCTCACAATTACATACTCACACACACATGCATACATTTTCACAATAACATACTTACACACACATCTGTACATACATATGCATATGGAGCAAAAGACCAAGCACCGGTGCAGAAAGAACTCACTCATTCTGGATGAAAAATGGAGCTCCAATCTTTATTACATAAAGAAAAAGTCTCTATCCTTTTAATGCTAAATGAAATTAAACTCATGATTGTAAGAAAAAAAGCTTTTTTTCTTTTAATAAGACTAAGCCTGCCTTGTCCTTCCCATGGGACCTCTTCTGTCCCATGGTAAGGAGAAGTCTGCCTGCTCCTTCTACTCTCTGCATCATCTGCTTTATTCCTCTTTCCCTCTGCATTCCACACCTTGCTCTTAGTATTTTTGTTACCTATAGGTTCTAGTTATTCCACTGTGCATTCTCCTTCTAATCTAAAAAGGTGTTCTGTCTAAAAACTTCTCAGCTCAGTTCTTCTCACTTCTGTCCCTCTCACCTCAGTCCCCTTCTTCTGACTCTTCTCTTTGTCCTCAGCCCTTAAACATCTTTCACAATACATGATCACATGTTAAAAAGTTCATCACAAGTTCACACAGAAAATAAACCATAAATTGAAATAGAAGTTTACAACAAAGAATGTTTATATGCATATCCATTGAGAGTGATTATCTAGATAAACACCATCACCCGTCTCAGCTCCATAGGTTCACCAAAGGTTTAAAACCATAACAAAGGTATAAGTTTTGTATAGATAAACCCAGTAAATGTTTTTCTCTTCCGTCCTAGCACCTATAATAAATCATTAGTCCCCTTTTTTATGACCTTTGGTTAATTGTTTGACAACCTCTTGGAATGTGTTCTGAGTAGGAGAAAGTCTGGTTACCATCTAAGAGCAATTAACTGCTGATACCTGGGAGACTAGCAGAGTTCTCACTGCAGTTTTGACTATCAGAAAAGGATCTAATAGCAGTCCCATTATAAAAGAGCTTAATAATCACAGATATAATTTTAGGAATTCTTATAGGATCATCATAAAGTCTTAAGTCATCTATTTATCTATATAGCATCATTATAAGACAGTACAACTTCGTGGATCTGCAGAGATCTGCTCCAAAGGGGTGTGCTATTACTTAGTGATTATTATATATGTATAATAACAGGAAAAGCATATTAATAGGAGGAATCTTTCCTAAAATTAGTCCCTTACAGCTTTGTTTAATAAGGGCTCACCTGTTGCAGATTGTATAAAAATCCAAAGCAAGCATTTCAGGATGATCACCTGCTAGCTATTAGCTTGTGCTATTATGGCTCCTGACAGAAATATATTTTCAAATGGTAAGATTATTGACTATTACTTTGGGGTTCAGGTAAAAAACACCTGACAAACATAAAATCTAGCAGCTTTTGATGACTATTCTTTTCTCAGTGGTATTCAAAGAGAAATGTCAGAAATTGTAAATATGTAAAACACAGTACATGCCATGTCACCAGCACATAATGGAACACATGACAGGAATATCATATTTATCGAATACGTATTTCTTTATAAAAAGTACATAAGGTGACACATTGAGTATATCGTCAAACTGCTCATCTTTAAAATGGGAACTATAATCATGGTGCCCTCCCAAGAGTCATGTTTTGAAAATTAAGCTATATTATAGTATAGTTTACTAACTCTATAGCAATATATGATTTTTCCCTCCACACTATTATCTGATCTATAATGCAGAACGTTACCAAAGAATCCTTGTTGCTCACCTCACCTTCACTGGATACCTTATATTAACATAGTGATTCTCTTCCTTCAAGGAGTGAATTATTTAACATCACACTACAAGTGTTTTTCAGATGATTTTTATTTTTGTAACTTACCTTTAATAAGAAAATCTATACAGACCACCATGTTTCTAGATCTGAAAATTCATTTATTTTATATAATAGACTCTGATTGCCATTATAGCAAATTCATCTGTCCATCAGCACTTTATTTAAGGGAGCATACGCACACATCTTTTCCAGAGTTTTCAGGCCAGACCTGACATTAACAATAGCATTCCCATGCTGAGAAGAAGCTGAAGCAACCGGGAAGGGATATCTTCCACGTCCCTACTGCATTGTACTGGGGATGGTAATTACTACTTTTAGTGAAGCAACAGTACATCTGTGAGGACCATAACCCCAGTCTATTTCCATCCATAAGTACCCTCCACTATCTCTTGTGAGATAAATGTCATTATATTGTTAAATACATTAACATATGAACTTGAGTAGCTAGTACACAAATCGACACTGAATTGAAGAAAGAATCATTCAAATTTTTAAATATAAAGTTTAATTATTTGTCGGGCATAGAGGCACATACCTTTAATCCTTGTACTAGGGAGGCAGAGGCAGGTAGATCTCTGTGAGTCTGAGGCCAGCCTGGTCTACAGAGTGAGCTGCAAGACAACCTGAGCTACATATTGAGTCCTCATCTCAAAGGACAAAACAAAAGTTTAATTATTTATAAGCATTGTATTATTAGCTATTTCTAAGTAGTATACCATTTTAATTTTCTAGAATAGTTTACTTAAAAAATATTTGGTGTAAATGATTTTCAGAGCGTTTTTTTTTAAATTCAGATTCTTTAAATATGTGTATTGGCATTACTGCACATTTATAATCAGAGTCTTTTAACATGAGGGTTCCAAAAGCATACTAATACATATTGGGATTATCTGAAGACACAGATTTACTACTATGTTCTTTGGTCATAATTAAAGATCCAGATATTATACAGATTGCTGCTTCTTGGCCAAACACTTCTCAATATCATCAAGCACTTGAACAGCAGCCCTGGGAATCCGGGTTCCAGGACCAAATACATTGGAAACACCAACTTCATACAAAAATTCATAATCCTGTTGAACAAATTTAATTGATTAAAATAAACATTATTTCAGCTTCAAAGAAATATTTCATACATATGTGCATGTATGTGTGACAGTGTGTGTGTGTGTGTGTGTGTGTGTGTACTCATACACCTTTTCCTTTCTTCCTCACCAACACCCAACACTTTCTCATGGGGAACATTGTATGTGAAGCTGAAACAAACATCTTCCTTGACTGAAGAGCTAAAAGCCAGCAGCACTGTGCTCAGAATGTAAAAGGAATTATATATTCTAGCTAGTCCATATAAAAAAGACTCAGGCCTGGTATTTACAAGCTGTAAGCCTAGATTGGACAGGTTTGGGAGCTATTTCAACTCATATCCCAGCCATGTGTCTCTTGTTAGTTGCTGTTTCTCCTGGCCACATGTTCATGGTCCATCTCCTCTCATGACAGCCTTCTCCCTTCTTGTCCTCTTTCCTTCTCTTTGGTCTCTCTTGAGACCCCTCACTCAATCCTCAAGTCCCACCTTTCTCCCCCTATTGCCCAATCACAGGCTCTTAACCTGTGATTTTATTAACCAGTTAACTTTAAACTGGAGAGCAGGGTTTACATAGCATCACTTGGTGTATGTAAAGATATCTGCAGGGCAACCAGATCTTGAGGGCCAGGATTTAGCATCTGAATACATAGCAGCACCAGTCCGACCTCCAACACACACCTCAAGTCTAAACCAGAACTCTGCACAGTGCTCTTCGTGAAGCTATGTAGCCCTAACAAGGAAGGAACTGCACTTTAAAACCTAATTTTCTCTCTAAATCTTCACTGCTTATTGTTCTAAGTGTTAAATTTAATATAATGATATGTCGCTGACTTTAAAAGTCTATTTACTTCCTCCTATGTATGTATCTGTCTCTAGTGAATGCTGATGATTTCAATCTGGTCTCATGATAAGTCAGGTCTGCTAGTGATGACCAGTTATTTTTTCTGTTCTGCTACCGCAGTCATTAGTCCATTGTAGTGACAAGTGTGTTATGTAAAGGCTTCTGAGGCCCGAGTCCTTCCACAGGTTTTAGGCTGTGATAGCATCAGAACATGTTTAGCTCTACCACTGAATCTAGGATGCACTTTGAGGTTTGACCCCATACAGGACAGATGGTCTAGTCTGTGTTTAACTGTTGCAACACTGATCTTTTCCCAGTTTTCAAATGATCAAAATTAGACAATAAATTACCAATCACATGAATTGTCCACCAAGTACCCCTTCCTACCTTGGTACTACTCTTACAGTGTTAAGAATTCTGCAATAGCATTTAACATATATTCCTGAACCTGTGTCCTTCTTGCCTGAATTTCTAAGAGTAGAGATAATGTCCAATCATCTTTATATCCCCAGCACTGGACCTATAAGCACTAAAAACACAGCATTTACTGAGATAGCAAGTGCTGTGTCTTAAGAGCTTATAAGAATGATTGAGGCATTCAGTAGCCATTATCTCCAAGTTGAGAACAGGGTGATAGGCTATCTTCTTTTCTTTTCTTAATAATGTGGTGTTCCATGGCATTATCCTTATATCTGAGTTATGAACTTGGAATTGGAATGTGGTACTCAGCTGGTAGGGTTGTGGAGTACTCTGAAATTCTGATACCCAAAAGAAGGGCCAACCTACCTATGTCTACCATCCTTAGAAATATGTTTATGTTATCTGCCTGTTTGCCTGCCTGCTGCCTCCTCTCTTCTTCTCTGTCTCTCTCTGCCTCTGTGTGTGTGTGTGTGTGTGTGTGTGTGTGTGTGTGTGTGTGTG
>JADRCD010203803.1:41644-52507 GCA_019843815.1 Montemys delectorum
TGTGTGTGTGTGTGTGTGTGTGTGTGTGTGTGTGTGTGTGTGTGAAGAGCTAAAAGCCAGCAGCACTGTGCTCAGATACACACAGTGTGTGTGTCTGTATCTATGTGTATATTAGTTCCATGTTATCTATAATTTCATTGTCTAATATGTATGTATCATGGTGGGTGGGGTATGTGTATTGTTTTACATATCAATTTCCTCTGAATTAATGAAAACTTCCTTAAAGGAAGAAGCAGAAAGGTTCCTGAGACTCAGAAAGAAAACCCATATATCTGGGATGGCTAAAACTTGCAAGACTCCCAAGGACCCCACCCCAAGGCGACAGAGGCAGTGAGCAACTGCTGGAGGAAACTGACCAAGAGAGCAGTGAAGCAGGGAATGTTCTGACCTACTGAGCTGCCTAAGAATGCCAGTGTTCCCCAGTGTGGACTGTGCTTTTTGGTAGTGTAGCTGTTTTTGAGTCATCCCTGATCCTGTAAGTAACCCTTCACTTGAACTCCTGTAAATCAAAACTCATGTGCGAGTATGTATGTGTGTGTATGTGTATGCATGTTCAGAAGAGTATAGAGAAGAAAAATACCTGTGGTGGAATCACACCCCCACACATGACTAGGATATCTGGCCGCCCCAAGGCAGTAAGTTCTTTGATAAGCTCAGGAACAAGGGTTTTATGGCCAGCAGCAAGTGTGCTGACACCCACAGCATGGACATCTGCATCCACGGCTTGCTGCGCCACTTCACGGGGAGTCTGAGC
Organism: Montemys delectorum; assembly: GCA_019843815.1. Lineage (NCBI taxonomy): Eukaryota > Metazoa > Chordata > Mammalia > Rodentia > Muridae > Montemys > Montemys delectorum. The sequence goes on from JADRCD010203803.1 coordinate 42,399, forward strand.
ACACAGAAAGCAGAGAGAGATCTGGTTATTACAAGAGAAGGGTAAAGCAAGACCTGCTGCAAAGCACTGTGCTCCTTCCTCCAACATCCCAGGATTCTTACTGACAGTCTGTAGTTATTTCGTCATCTTAAGATTTTGAGTAGGTACTGAAGCTACTGATACAATGAACACCAATGCTACACATCATCTTAGCGACTATCATTTACTTTTCTAAACATGGCACATACCTGAAAAAGAGGGCCTATGTCCACATCAAAACCAAGATCAGCAAATCCTGTAGCAATGACCTTGGCTCCCCTGTCATGGCCATCTTGTCCCATTTTTGCCACAAGAAGACGAGGTCTGCGACCTTCACGGTCCATGAATTTATTAACTCTGGGAACATTTTAAAAGGCAATAATAACAGTTAAATTACTAACTGTCCAAATGTAAGATATAAAAACTGCAATTTATCCTCATAAATCTTGCAAGAAAACCCACTTATGTGGATCTCATTAGTGACTTTGTTTCATAGGAAGATTGCCATTCAAGCCTTGATTATGGTTGTCTTCTGTTTAGAGCTACATTTCAAAGATGGCATAGCCTGCAAGCCCACAGCCTCAAGAACAGAGAAATCCCTAAACACATGGCCTACCAAAAGGACGAACACCTGGCTGATATGCAGCAGGCAATGGAAGCAAGGCAAAAATAGTCTTCCAAAAACGAAAAGGTTTGGACAACAGAGTTCACTGCCAAGTTCTACAACTTTCAAAGAAATGCCAACACCAATGGTTCTCAAACTGTTCCATAAAATGGAAAGGGAAAGAACACTTCCACATTCATTCTGTGAAGCCAGTACTAGTATTTAATGTGGCCCATTGTGATGATACATAATCAGAATATGTGTCTGTATAAAGTGGCAAATTATACCAACCACACCAAAACACTACATCAATTTTTGATTTTTAAAAATTTCCTTTTGATGGCTTTTATCTTGGCTATTTCACATTTACATAGAGTGTAAATGTTAATGCAGTTTTTAGAAGAACGTGTGTTACACAAGATGAAAACAACAATCACTCAGAAGCCAGTTTTACACTCAAGAAACAAAGCACATGCAGCTTCCCGCAAGCAGTTGCACTAGTCCTCTCTAGCAACTCAATCAGAACTAATTTGACTTTCTGCACAGGTAGCAGATGGGTATTTATAAGTGTTTACTTTTCAAATGGGAAAATTAAGTTTTAGCTATTCAAACAAGTGAACCATGTAAAGAAAGTTATGAAGACATGAAAGTCTATGGCCACATAGTTGCAAGATTTCTACCTGAAGGATCTGAACCACTATCAGGATTAGTCATACAAATGAGTGTTTAGAATGAAAAGTGCCTAATGGTGACTATGGTGCAAAATAAAAATAATATTCATTTTACCAAATAAATATTAGTTCTAATATTTAATTTAATTCTCAAGCCCATATTTAGTATATTTTATAATTATATGTAACTCATTATAGTCATAAATTATTAAATGACCAGGACATCCTCATAGACACACATCATGAGATAGTTCTGTCAATATCTAACATTATACAATATACATAAATTTAGTGGCAAAGCCTACACAAATCTAGGCTCTATAGTGTGTGTGTGTGTGTGTGTGTGTGTGTGTGTGTGTGTTATCTTTTTGTTCCTACAAGTGTTGAAAATTAAATAAAATTCTGGACAAAATGGTGCAATTGAGATACAGCACCTAGAAGGCATGTGGGCTGCTTACTGCTTGCACACTATTTTGCAGTACACATGTTTTACCATTAGGAAGAATACACTTTAAAATAAAACTTAAAAGTACAGCAAATGAGTAAGAGCATTACTTGTTATCACTAATTCCTATGTAGTGCACATGATGGTTAGTGTATAACTGGCAGAGCACAGGTGTGCAGGAGCATCACCATAAACATATGACTGAATCCATGGTTACAGCACGAGGTGCAATACCAGTGGGAAACAGGAACAAACACCATTCTAATCCTATGGGATCTTCAATGTGCATTCAATCTATTGTTTGTCAAAATATCAAAGTTTCACATCCTGGCACAGGATTGTGTATTTACATTAGCTATGAATAATAAGTTATATAACAGATTTTACAGATCATAGATTAATCATCTATTATATATCAGCTATGTTATATACATATTTAATTTAATAAGTATTAGTTTTATAAGAATAACAGACTAGTAAAAAAGTCAGGTAGTGTATTTTATAAGTAGCAGGAACACTGAGCCACCCGCAGGCCCAAGGGAACTGTATTAAGATGAAGATGAAGATGAGATCCAAGCTCACTCATGCTCACACAATACCTCTTGATGGCAGATGTGATCTCTTTACTTTCTCCAAACTCCTGCCGATATGCTCCGCTCACCATACGATCATTAGCTTTATGCTCACCAAATACTTTTTTCAAAGCATCTGTGATTTCTCCAACTGTACATCTATAATATTAAAAAGAGGTACCAGTGAGAGCATTAATTTACAATAAATAGCTTCATGTTTAGCTACTTGTGTTACAATATATTTACAATAAATAGCTACATCTTTAGCTGAATACCCAATATAAGTAGAGTATTTTGTGAAAAAATAAAAGTAGGCTGTATAAATTCAAGAAATTCTGCATTGTTACCCTTTAATAATATCCATCAACCAACATAAAGACTAAATGACCTAAAAGTTACAATTAGATAAGTATCTGAAGTCAGCTCAACAATAGTCCATTTATCAATACAAACCAGCAGAGCAGAAGCAGCACTGACAGTTTCTGATGAGCAATAAATCTTTCAGTGTGTTTCACTCAGGAATAGTGGTTGACTCAAGACCACGTAGATTGCAGGAGAAAGCGATGTGAAATAGACCAAGACACCAAGAGAAGATAAGCAACTAAACACCACTTTTACTGGCACTCTCTGGTCATTCCTTCCCCTTTACCCTTCCCTCTCTTTTCCTCTTACAACTTCAGATTTATTTTGCAACAATGGAGAAAGGATTAGGATCGGGTTCTTTAGATTCTTCTGGTTGCTTCATGATTAATGCCTCAAAAGCAAGCACATGTCAATAACTCTTTCCCCTCTCCTTCATAGACTATGGCAAGGTTGTACACACAACCCTGATGATATAATTGAGAATACATCAGATCTCAACCTAAAAATCAAATTACACAATTACTAATCTCTGTCAGAGTAAATGCACTGCAATGTGACAAAAACAAGTACCAGGTTTCTAGTGTTTCCATTATTTTCTTTTGGACTCAAAAGAGTTTACAGAAGCAATAGATTACTTGAGTACACTGTGAAAAATTAAATTGATCAAACTTTCATTTTCTGGAAACCTCCCAAGTCTCACATGTTCACCTTGCACGAGCTGCATCCACTGCAAGAGCTAGAATATTGCCATCTCCACTGGCAGCACACTGGGTAAGTGCATTGAGACACTGCTCAGCCAAAGCTTGATCCCTGCTGGATTTAATCTTAGAAAGAAAAGAAGAAAATCAACAGTTCTTTCTGAAAAGGCAATAAAATAGGGACCAAAAGATTAAACCCTGACACATATCCTATTGACCATGATGTTCTGTGACCTCAAAAGGGGAAATCGATGAGATACGATAATATTCAACTGAAGAAGTATGTTCATTTATCTAACACATTTACTCAGGAGTCTATAAAATAATCCTGATTTAGTACAAAACCAACAAATCAGAAGCAAGCATAGCAGTAACTCTCCTATCTGTTACCCAGGCTTTTCTGAAGCAAAAAACCCAGTGAAAACAGAGGGTCCTTCTATGGTGGAATGCCAAGGAACCTCTCAATTAACAGTGGAAGCCCAGATCAGAGCTTATAGATTTTAACTATACCAGAAGTGTCCTTTAGACAACTGACAACATGCTCGGTATCATATACATTGTTTTTTTTTATTTATTTAAAAATAAGTTCAAGAGGCTGAATCACAGACAGAAAGACTGAGAAAGAGAAAGAAAATAGAAATAGTTAGCCCTCTTTCTAGGCTCCGCCCAACAGTTACCTGGCAACAGCCTGGTAGGCCTGGTTTACTATACAAGGTGCTGTATGGCACCTCCTCACTCTCTTACTCTCTCTGTATATTTCTCTCTCTCTCTCTCTCTCTCTCTCTCTCTCTCTCTCTCTCTCTCTCTCTCTCTCTCCCTCTCTCTCTCTCTCTCCCCCCTTTCTCTCTCCACATGCTCCTGGCCAGCCTCCTCTCTTTCATCTTCTCCCTCTCTTTGTGTCTACTCAACTCCCCTTCCCATGTCCCTAAAAAACTCTATTCTAAAACATACCATCCTATGGCTGGCACCTCAGGGGAAGGAATGTCTTGGCATGGGCCCATTGAGGCACCCCTCCCACCTTCACCATACCTGTCTCTATCAAACATATTCTGGCTCTGCTTTTGTATAATTATGTCTTATAATTTCATAATGAAATTAAAATAAAACAGAAGCATGGTGCTCACCAAGGTGAACATACAGCGCACACTCCAACAAATGCAGACAGCTCCATAGACACTGAAGCTTACAGAGGTGGTATCAAACACAGAATTTGAAAACTCCAGAAGCAAATGAACCTTGGCTAGTGGAACGGGACAATGAGAGCCTGACTCAAGCACTGACCCTAAGCCACTCTGGGTTCTTATGTTGTGACTTCAGCACTAAAGTCTTAAGATACCTAAGTGAGTCATGACTGGCCAATTCTTTATTCCAAGCAAGTGTCCCAATTCTTACTTTAAAAAATAAAAGACAGAAATAACAGTGACCTCATGTGGATGTTATAGATGTTATGTAGACAATGTAAGAACTCAGAACCCAGGACATACTTAGGAAACAATCTCCAACAATACCTTCTTGAGTTTTTCAATCTGCTTCTTACGCACTGAAGTATTGTCAATGGCCAGGACCTCCACAGAGTCTTCTTTTTCCAACTGATACTTATTTACTCCAACAATTACCTCAGAACCTGTTGATTTCCCAAAGGAAAATAACAAGTAGATTTGCTCATAAATGGTCTCGTATTGAAAACGCTCTGATTATCACATATTTTTAGAGTTGTCTTAATTCATAATGAATTTTAATGTAATTCGTAAACTGCATCCTGTGATACAGAGAAGAGCTATACTGTTCCATGAAGGGTGTTCCACAAGGAAGTGCTCTGCTACTCTCCTGCACTCCACACTATCTCAGTTCCTCACACAAGAAACCAAGTCAGTTTCTAGCACAGATTTAGAAAGCAAAGTAGGTAGCAATAGCCAATAGCCTTCCAGGATTTTTAAAAGTTTTTCTTATAGCCAGTTTTTGCACAAATGCTCGTAAAGCCTATCCATAAGTCAGTATATGAGCATACTTTCTCTCCTCTAAAGTAATTCATCACTTGCATCCTTTCTTCCTTCACAGCCCTTAGCATCATCAGTAATGACTGTTTCTTTCCTAGTACATTTCCTCTATGACTCCCATGAAATCTCTACTCTCCCAAGAGTTCATGTCTGTCCTAGTCACAGCTGCATACCTAGCCACAGTGGACACCTCAAATAGAGCATATCAAAAAGTATCCCTGAGTGAATGAGTGAAGTCCCCATGGAGAGCACAATGACTGCCGAGCACATCATCCTTAATGCACTCATTGGCAATACCCCCTCATATACCCATGTGTGTGATATAAGTACATATATGCTTACATGTGTGCTTATAAGAATGCAAAGACATAGGATATAGACATACGAATATAGTCAGATATGCAGATATGAGGAATATTTTACTGAAGCCCTATTTTTCCATTGTTTCATTTAAAAATGTATTTGTGTCAATTGTGCACACTAACCATAGACAAAAAATAGGAGCCCTCCTGAATTATTGAATTTCATATATAAGTTTTTCAATTCTGTCTTACCAGAATCTATTCTAGCTTGTCTTCGGGCAGCACACTCTTCAATTCGAAGTTTAGGGATTCCTTCAGCTACAGCTTTGGCCATTCCACCCATTTCTTCAACTTCATGTATCAGCTAAGGAAAAAAAGAAACTGTACTGGCTGGTTTTGTGTGTCAACTGGACATAAGCTAGAATTATCACAGAGAAAAGAGCTTCAGTTGAGGAAATGCCTCCATGAGATCCAGCTGTAAGGCATTTTCTCAATTAGTGATCAAAGGGGAAGAACTCATTGTGGGTGGTACCATCCCTGGGCTGGTAGTCTTGGATTTTGTGTGTGTGTGTGTGTGTGTGTGTGTCTGTGTGTGGTTTTGTCGAGACAGGTTTTCTCTGTGTAGCCCTGGCTGTACTGGAAACTCACTCTGTAGTCCAGGCTGGCCTCGAACTCAGAAATCTGCCTGCCTCTGCCTCCCAAGTGCTAGGATTAAAGGCGTGTGCCACCACTGCTCGGCTAGTCTTGGATTTTATAAGAAAGCCACAAGGCAAAAGAAGCAAGCCAGTAAGTAACATCTCTCCATGGCCTCTGCATCAGCTCCTGCTTCCTACCCTGTGTGAGCTCCAGTCCTGACTTGCTTTGGTGATGAACAGCAGTGTGGAAGTATAAGCTGAATACATCCTTTCCTCCCCAACTTGCTTCTTGGTCATGATGTTTGTGCAGGAATAGAAACCTCGACTAAGACAGAAACCAAAAGGGGAAAAAGGACAAAAAGAAAACAAAGACATAAAAGCATTCAGTCTAGCCCAGGATGTTATACATCCCCTAACAACGTTCAAATTACTAGCTAAACTCTAATGCTTTGTAAGACAATAATACAAAAGAGATATGTAGAATTTATGTAATTAAAGCTATCTAAAAAGACAAAAAAAAAAAAAAAAAGCCCTAAAACATATTCTGGAAAGCCTGAAATTTCTCAGTCATGTCTTGTAGGAAAAGGCTAATAATAGCTCCAACTCACTAGCCCTTACTTTTGGTTACATGAATAAGAAGTAAAATATCAAATATGTTTATATATGAGATGGGAGAGAATCATCAAAAACCCAGTACAATATAGTAAAAATGTGCATACAAGATGTGTGTCAAGACACAAGTCTGTAGAGCTCTTGATGTTTTCAAAAAGAAATGGACTAAAACAGCATCAAATTTCTGATCACAAATATTAGAGGCAAGAGTACGAACTTAAAATGAAAAGCACACTAATATTAATAAATTTGCTTATCCAATTATTAATGGAAATCATTCCAAACTAAGTCTGCTGCAGCTCCTGTGCATGGGTTTGTGGACTTGACTGGAGTGCAGGAGGGGAAAAGGCAGAAGATAAGGAAGACAGACGTAGACAGAACATAAGCAAAGCTGGGACTGGGTGGGCCCTAAGCTTCCTGATGCAGAGAGATGCTAGCTATGAGCAATGGCCACGCAGCTCAGTGCTTTTATTATTTTTAGCACAGAAGGAGGGATTAGCTAGTCTCCGCATTAGGTCTACATAAGGCAGCAGCCTCAGGCTGCAGTCATCCAGGAAGAGGAAGCTGCTCTTGCTGTTCTTGCACACACTGTGTATATCTTCTGTGGACTAGAGGAAGGCTGTGTCAATTCCCTGGTCTGAGCCATTGAGGTCCTTGACATGGCTGAGCTCTGGATTTTATCAACACTAATCAAGGATAAGAACAGAATGGAGAAACTGTCAAACAGGTAAAGTTACAAATGATTCATATCCTAGTAAGCTTCTATGAGAAGTGCTTTGCAATTATCATCAAGATACACAACTGGCCCATGCTTAGAGACTAAGAGACTGGAGCGCTCCACACAAAACAGGACCTTTATATCACATCCCTTCCCCTAAGCCTCAAGTGAACATTGCGGAAGGGAAGGTGGAAAGACTATAAAAGCCAGAGAAGTTAGGTGTCTGGGGAAAATCAGTTGAGCCAATCACGACAGCCAAAGTGTACACGAGAACTCACAGTAGCTGTTGGGACTGCATGAAAAGACCTGCATGAAATTAAGCCAGTCAAGATCTCATTTTGGAGAGGGAATCGGGTTGTGAAATTCCATCTCTATTTTAGGAGCTCTTGGCAATTGGTGTCTACTAGGAGTGGACGAGACCATTCTCTGTATGGAAGATAGTTCTAACAGTAGGTGGTCTCACGTCCATACAGAGAGGCAGGAAAATGGACTGAGTGCATGCATTTTTTTAAGACAGAGCACATAAAGGTAGGAGGAAAAGTGAATGCAGAAGAATTCAAGCAGAAAAAATAGGGGTGGATTTGGCCCAAATACACTACAGGCATGTATGAATATTAAATAATTTCTTACAAAAGAAGTGCTTTGAAACAACAGGTATGAGATTTGCACTTTATATTCCACAAATCTCAGCAGATTTAGAGAGAAGCCAGTTCAAATCACATAAGAACATAAGAATAGTACAGAAGGGAAAGGTGATATAATGATATTGGTAAGAAAGGGAAAGAAAAGATATGTTATTAATTTGCTGAAATACTAAATATTATTTAATCAGGAGTGTAACAGAAAGTGTCTAAAGCTTTGTGTCGAACACCTAAAGTCAACAAAATTACAAGAAATGGTACATGTATGATATACAAAATACATAGATGATATAAAAAAAGATCAACTGTGTCACATAGTCCAATAAAGAGGAAAATAAGAAATGGAAGACAAGAGAGTGCTGCCTTTCTCTCTCTCTCTCTCTCTCTCTCTCTCTCTCTCTCTCTCTCTCTCTGTGTGTGTGTGTGTGTGTGTGTGTGTCTATGTGCTTCCACATGTGTGTTGCTGTTTTTGTGTCTTGGCCTGTGTGCCTATGTATGTAAATGTATGTGTCTGTGTACGTCTGTGTCTATACCTGTGTATCTATGTATGTATATGTCTATGTAAGTCCATATTTGTCAGTATGTGTCTGTGTGTTTTCTGTATATGTCTTTCTGTCTGTGTCTGTGTATTTGTTTAAGCATATGCACTCTTTAATAGTAGTCATCTTTTAATCCTGCATAAAATATAATCATAGAAACAGAAATGTATTTTTAAATTATGTTTCAGTAGTAAAAACAATAAAGTCAAAGATAAATTTCCCTTTTCACATATATATTTTATAATTTTAGTATAAATCTAAAAATGATTATTTATAGATTAAAAAATTATAAAAAGCAAAGTTATAAGGAAGAGAATCTGACCTTGAGAGCAGCTTCATAAACATCATTTGTGAGAGATTCCATCATATATGATCCTCCCCAAGGATCAGCCACTTTGGGAATCCCAGATTCTTCTTGAATGATGATTTGTGTGTTCCGAGCAATCCGAGCACTTTTCACAGTAGGCAAGCCTAGCGCTTCATCAAAAGAGTTCGTATGCAAAGACTGTGTTCCTCCAAATACAGCTGCCATGGCTTCGATTGCAGTGCGGACAATGTTATTGTAAGGATCCTAAAGCATTTGACCAAAACTCCAAATCAAAGGAGAAAAAAGGTTCATAGGCAACACAAGGATAAGATATATTGTAATTAAGGAACAACTATATGACCTACACCAATTTCAAAAGCACTTTGGGGATGGACTGAACATCAGACATCAGAGTAGCAAATAAATTCTGCCAAATTAGTCAGCAAGCTATAAAAGAATTAAGAGCCATGAAGTCTAGTCCAGGTTTGAGCATAAAAAGATTGTCTCAAATATTCCAAAGAAATATCAAATACATTTACACTATTTAAATACTATTTCATAATTATATCATGAAGTATAGGCTTTCTTAGATTACCAGAATATTTTTTCCTAAATTACTATTTCCTAATTATTTGTATATCTTAGTGTATCTTCTCCATGAATGTTACTTAATAAATGACTAATTAAAGTGATTAAGCACAAATTCTTAGGTAGGAAATTGGATTCCACTTCATCATATTATTGTGATATTGGTCAGTGACTCAATTTCTATAGACTTCAGCTTTAAGTGTAAAAATCCATGTATTATAGTTATAGAAATTCCTTCCAACCTGAGAATCTCTACTTCTCTAATCATAAAGAACATGTTCATTGTTATTCAATGTGAAAAGTAGAAAAGACATGTAACTTGGGGCTGGAGAGACAGTTCAGGAGATAAGAGCACTGATTGCTCTTCCAAAGGTCCTGAGTTCAAATCCCAGCAACCAC
>JADRCD010203804.1:0-24008 GCA_019843815.1 Montemys delectorum
TTGCCTGCAACACCCGTGAGCTTTGCTCTCTTTTCTAGATTTTCACCATCAGCAAACTTGAATTGGGAAACATCTGATCTGCTGTTAAAATCCATGAAATTCCAGACCAATTTAAAACAGTGCTCTTTAGAGTAAGGGGATAAGGGGAGAGGGAGAGGGAGGGAGAAAGGGAGAGAAAGATGATGGATAGATAGATAGATAGATAGATAGATAGATAGATAAAGTTGGGCTGTTGGAAACGAGTGTGTGGGAGTCTGACAATCTCTGGATTGCCAACTCACATCATCTGTGAGTCTTATCTCTGGTATTTGAGCAGGAAGCAATCAGGAGGTAATTTTAAGGGACCACAGAGCTATGACTGACAACGTTTCTTTTGTTAACACTTGAGTAACCAACAGTATATACTAATTGGTACATAGTGATTTATAAATAAGAACAATATATTTTATTACTAAAAATAAAACACCATGACTTTTACCTTGTTTGCTGAATTTACTTGAGTCAAAGGCTGAGCATTTTTGTCTTAGAATCCTAGGACATTGGAAGCAATCTTGCTGGTCTGGGCATATAGTCCAGTGCTGGCCTAGGTTTCCATCCCCGGGAACTACACACACTGGGCATGGCGGTGTAATGGTGGTGTATGCACATCTGTAACACCAGCACCAGCCCTAAGGCAGGAGGATCAGAAGTGCAAAGCCATTCTTTGCTGCATGTGTGGTTTTTTTTTTTTTTGTATATAAGAACAAGACAAACAAAAAAGAAATGGCTACTTTGAAACAACTGTCTTTCCACAGATGAGATCATAGCACACAACCTGGTGAGGATTTTGTTAGAGGGAAAGCCAGGTGGAGACACCAAGCCTGTTGACTCTAAATAGCAACATAGTTTTTTGTTTTTTTCCTGGTACTACCTTCCCATGGTTATTTGGTAACAGATACCGTACTATGTATAGGGAATACCACCTGAAAATGACTCCTAAAAGTATATTGGTGATCAATGATGCTATTAATTTTAGTTAATTTAGTCAATGGGTATGAGGGTAAGACATACCATGCATTCCTGATCTTAGTCATTCTGACTGAGGTGAGATGAATGTCATAGTTTTCCGAAGCATTTCTCTACTTGTTAAGACATCAAACACTTTAAAAAGACATTTCTTAGCAATTTCCATCTCTTCTTTTGAAAACTCTGTTCAGACCTGTAGTCATTTTTTAACTCCGGCCGTTTGTTTTCTTTTTTTCTTTTTTCTTTTGGTTTTTCGAGATAGGGTTTCTCTGTGTAGCCCTGGCTGTCCTGGATCTCTGTAGACCAGGCTAGCCTTGAACTCAGAAATCTGCCTGCCTCTGCCTCCCAAGTGCTGGGATTAAAGGCATGAGCCACAGCCCGTCCTGTTTGTTTTCTCGACTCTTGGTTTTGAATTCTTTGGATAGTCTGCAGATCAGTCCTCCCTCAGAGTAGCTAGCAAAGACTCTCTGGCTCTCTGTGGGCTTCCTCCTCCTCTGGTGTACAGAAGCTTTTTAGTTTTATGAGGTCCTTCTTGTCACTTGCTGTCCTTCATTCCTAAGTGAATGGATCTGATTGAGAAAGCCCTCCTCTGCACTTGTACCTGCAGGACTCCCCACACCCTCCTCCAGTACTTTCAGTGTTCCAGGTTCAAGCTGAGAGTTTTCACCACTTGCAGTTGGTTTTTGTGCAAAGCCCTATGGATGATACCTTAGGAGATTCCTAAACCTTTTCCACTTGAAACTCTGTTTTTTTCCAAGAAAATTTTACAAAACGCTGAGTATATAGGTATATAAAATAAGTATATAAATCATGCAGTTATTGATAATAAAGTCATTTATCTTAAAACAAAATTTTGGCTCCCACATAATTTTACCATTTAGCAAAGACAAAAGCAAATTTGCACCCCGAGGAGATGGATGCTTGTTTGTTTTTTAATATTTGCCTCTTCAGGGCACACAGTATACATTCAATGCTTTTCAGAGTTGACTGACATTTTGATTTCATAATCATCAGTTCCTGGCACACTGCTTCGTACAAGTACATTCTGCAAGATAGCATCGGGATGCTCAGGGACACTTTGGAAATGGCTGGCAATCCTGTTCCAATCCCAAGCCAAACTCTATTTAACATTACCTTTTTTTTTTCTTTTTAAAGTTCAAAGTTTCTGACATGTTACAGTCTGAAGACAGGCTAATTTGATGCTTAAGGTACAGAAGAATAATGGTAACATTTTTTTAAAAAATTAAGATCCTTGTTTATGGTAATTAAACCATTATGTTTCTTTGAGAGCAGAAAACTTTGCATGTACAGTTAAAACACTACAGTTCAAGTGTATAATAGTCTTAAGATTGAGCTGGGCTATTTCAGGCGCTCTTGGTTGGTGCTGGGTGGTGGCTGTGTAGTGCGTGTGTGTTGTGTGTTCTGGATAGAGGCTGCAGTGAAGTTGCACAATACATCATGACCTACTGTGCCAGAAACATCTTGGCTTCATTACATGTTTGATTGTTGTGCATTCATAAGCCTTACACTATTGCCAATATTTTTACGACCCCCACATTCAGTTCTGCCACCTCACCCAGGGAGTGTGACCCTCAATTTAAGAAGCTGGGTTCTAAATGAGAGAGATAGGGCTGGAGAGATGGCTCAGCGCTTTAGAGCACACACTGCTCTTGCCAGGATCCACATGTGACTCCTAGAGCCTATATTGGATGATTCACACAACCTATAACTCCAGTTCTGGGTGATAAGATGCCTCTGGCCGCCACACAGGCAACTCCACATGTGCACATATCCCTGTGTGCATGCACACACACATGCGTGGGTGTATAGACACACACACACACACACACACACACACACATGTAAAAAATATAAAAAAGATGTAAATAAAAGATAAAATTGGATAAATAGGAAAGTTAAACCATTGGTCTATGTCCATGGTTTTCATTTGTACTTCATTCTAAATATTTATTTATTTTATGTGTATCTGCATGTGCCTCAGTGTACTCCAGTGTGCAAGAGAAAGATGGGAGATCCCCTCTCCTTCTTACTGAATACCTCCCATTTCCTGTGTTACTCTCTGAATACATCAGAGAAGTTGGGTTGGCATATGGGGCAGGAAGACTGACACTTTAGCAAAAGCAGGTCACGAGAGGACAGAATCTTCTGAGCTCTTCCTAAACACCAGCCAATCCCGGCAGAGGTTCCCTGCAGTTTCCAAAGCAACCCAGATCCAGTTTGAAGGTGTCCCAGTACATAGAAGCACAGGAGACTTGGAACTGAAAGACCTAGCTTTGAATCCTGGCTTCTCTGGTTATTAGGAACATCAATTTGAGTAAGTCTCTTAACCTCTTTGGGCTGTCTTCTTCGTTGGGAATGCGATGGAATCACTTTACTTCCCATCATATAGAGACATTGTGCAAATGGAGGTAATGTGTGAAAACTCTGCAAATGCAGGGTTGTGTCTAAGCACATATAATTAGAAAACCAAAGCCACCCTGCTGCCTCTCACTACCTATGAGGCAGATACCAGAACTTTTCAGTGTCTTTCTGTGCCTGGTTTTGCCTCTCATTCCACAGAGACTATCAAGATCTTTAATCACCAGTGTGTCAACTTCTTCCCCTCTGCACACCTTATCTTCTTCTCTTCTGGAAAAGATAGGACCCCTGGCTCCAGGGACAAACCTTACCCTTTGACTTCACAGTCCATTTCTACTATGCCTTTCCCAGGTCTGTGGTCCAGCCACCAACCCCATCTCTCTTGTATCTTCCAAGACGTTCACCCTCTCAGTCAGATCATGTGTTCTAGACTCTTGTATCCCAAGAAAGGACTCACTCACCGATTGAATGAGACTTTCCTTTTTACCACATCTCTGCAAGACCAGTCTAGTTGCTCCACTGCCTCCCACACTCATTTAGAAGTGCAGAATGGAAGCAGACACTTTCTGACCACAATTAAACAGTCAATTAATTTTTGTGTGCATGTGGACAAATAATCAAAGGGGTTGGTTTTTGGAGCTTTTTGTTCTGAGAAAGTGCATGATGTTAACTTTTTTTATTTGCAGTCAGAGAGTCAAATAAAGTAACTCAGCAACTTATTTCTGATTTGTTTTACTCTGGAACTTTAGCATTACTTCAGTGACTTTTTATTTTTTATGTTTTCTTTATTTTGGTTTTTTTGAGGCAGGCTTCCTCTGTGTAGCCCTGGCTGTTCTGGAACTCTTTCTGCAGATCAGGCTGACCTCGAACTCATAGAGATCCCCCTGCCTCTGCCTCTACCTTCTGAGTGCTTGGATTAAAGGCATGTGCCACCACTGCCCAGTGACTCTCTTTTTCTCTTAATATAAGTAAAGAAACTAATGTTGTCCTATGAAGTATGTATTTGGAGACTTGACCTAAACTACCTCCTTTTATCTAAAAACAAAAGAACATTCTGTGTGAGAGGTAGAATGGGTATTTAAAATAAATGGTTGAAAAGACAGGGGTGAGAGAGTTAATACCAGAGAGATGGCTTGCAGGTAAGAGTGCCTGTTGCTTTTGAGGAGGATCAGTGTTTGGTTTCCAGTACCCACCCCAGGCTGCTCACTGCTGCCTATAACTCCAGTTCCAGGGTATTTAACACCCTTGGACTTTGCAGGCATCTAAATACATGAACATATGCACTCCTAACACATATACACACAGATACAAGTAAAATGAATATATTTTTAAAAAGCACATGGAGAGGCCAGCAAGCTCAGACTACTTAGCAAGTTCCAAACCCAAGATACAATAAACAAGGTGGACGGCACTTTGAGAAATGACACAGAAGTTCATTTTGGCCTTCAATCCACACACGCGCACCTGTACACACATTCACATACACAAGACAAAGAGTAGATACAGCATGTTAACACATGTTAGGGACCGATCATGGTCCCTGAGTCAAGGCTGTCTGGGCTGGGTAGGTCTCAAGGAGCACCTGACTGCTCTCCATGTCTGCCAGTCACCTAACATGGTGACAGATAGTTCCCACTCTCTGAATCCCAGAGGTAAGATCTGATTTTTTATTTTTTTATTTTTTTGTAGCAGCACGTGGACAAATTGTTCCTTATGCCTCTAGGTATTTGTCTCAGGTGAAATAAAATTTGGATGCCTGCACATTCTTAGTGGTGGTTCACAGCATGGGGTTTGCTGGGGAGACTTGACTCCTCAAAAGATAAGCCCCTAATTCACGGCACACTGTGGTATACAATTCTGCCAATTTCAGTTCCAAACCACAATACGACTGAGCGTGGGGCTGGGAAGGGGCACACACTCGGCTCTCGGAGCCACAGCTGGCACAGCACTGATTTGTTGCCTGCGTGGTCTGCTCCACGACGACACACACGTTTATAAACCTCTGGTGCAGGGGGATGCAGGCAGAGAGAGAGGACAGGAACATCACTGTAGAAAAGGCAGTTGTTAAACAGATTCCATTTTCAAAGAGGAGAGAGAATTGGTACCATGAAATTATCATCACTATTCTGAAATTCTGTTCTCTCCCAGCCACCATTTTCCCCTAAATATCACAGACATTTCCGTGTCTTATTAAAAATTTATCCTAAGCGTTTTAGCATAGTATGATACTTAGTGAGAAATCAAGCCAGACTACATCATGACACCTTGAAATTTTTCCCATTTTTTTTTATTGATTGATTGATTGATTGGTTGATTGGTTGAGGCAGCATCCCCGACTGTAATGCAAGCTGATCATCTCACAGCAATGATACTTTCATGTCTTGGGCACTGACATTAAAGGCATGACCTGCTACCATGGCTTCCATTTTTAGTTCTCTCTCTTTCCTTCCTTCCCTCTCTTTCTTTCTTCCCTCCCCTCTCTCTCCCCCCTCTCTCTTCCTCTTCCCTCCCCCTGCAATGTATGCTCATGTTTGTGTGCGTTCATGAGCCTGTGGACACCAGAGGAAAACCTTGAGTGTTGTTCCTCAGGTATCAAAATCACCTTGTGTTTTTTTCTATTTATTTATATATTTATTTATATATTTATTTATTTATTTAACTAACTTCCTAATCATGGTCCCCCTCTTCTCATTCCCCCCCGCCCCTGCCACAGCCCATCTCCCATCCCTCCTCTGAGAAGGGTGAGGTCCTCTCTGGGTACCAACACACCCTGACACCTTAAGACATTGTAGGACTAGGTATATCTACTGAGGCCAGCCAAGGCAGTTCGATTCGGGGGACAGGATCCACAGGTAGGCAACAGAGTCAGGGTAAGCCCCTGTTCTAGTCGTTGGGGGATCCTCATGAAGACCAAGCTGCATATGTGCAAGGGGCATAGGTCCAGCCCTTGGATGTTCTTTAGTTGGTAGTTCAGTCTCTGGAAGCCCCAAGGGTCCAGGTTAGTTGACTCTGTTGGTCCTCTTGTGGAGTCCCTATCCCATCCAGGTTCCTCAATCTTTTTCCCAACTCTCCACAAGACTTTCTGAGCTTTGCCTAATGTTTGACGGCGGGTCTCTGAATCTGTTTCAGTCAATTGCTCGGTGGAGCGCTCAAGGGACATTTATGCTGGCTCCTATTTGTAAACATAGCAGAATATCATTAATAATGTCAGGGATTGGTTCTTGGCCATGGGTCTCATGTTGTGCCAGTCCTTGGTTGGCCATTCCCTCCTGTCTCTCTGCACTTCTTGTAGGCAGGACACAGTTTGGGTCAAAGGTTTTGTGAGTGGGTTGCTGTCCTTATCTCTCCATTGGAAGTCCTGCCTGACTACAGGAGGTGGCCACTTCAAGCTCCATATCCCCCACTGCTAGGAATCTCAGATAGAGTCATCCTTATAACCTCCTGAGAACCTCCCCTATCTCAGGTCTCTGGCATGTCCTAGAGATGCCCACCAGTCCACCTTGATAATTTCTATTCATTCGCCTGATCCTTTTTCTCCTGCTCTCTCTACATCTGATCCCCACCCCCATTTCCCATCCCCTCTCCCACTCAGATCTGAACGAAACTTTCTAATCCCAGAAGTAGAAGATTCCTTACCATGTATCTTTGTTTCATGCAAAACATTATCAAAACAATAGCATAAAACTACCTTTAGGCTACATGAGTTGGAATTATACATGAAAGAAGATCTCCACCTCAGGATTTCCATCTCCAAGGTATTTGCATATTGTATATGCAAATATTCCAAAATTGAAAACAGTTCTGAAATCTGTATGCATCATCTCTGCTCCTAAGCACTCTCAGCACACTCAACCTGTAACTTCTTTTCATGTCTTAACCACAACTTTGCAGACACCTCCAAGTTCCTTAGCTCTCTCGTCCCTCTCCAACACTCATGTGATGGAAACCCCAGCCAGGGTGACTCCACCATCTTATCTCCTATCCTTTCAGGTACCCTGTGCTAGGAAAGGTTACATGGCTAGCTTGATTGACATGCTTGGATTCTGTGTTCCTGGGGCACACATCTCAGCCTCCCTCCTACCCGGCTGACCACTGATTCATGCTCATTTCTCTGAGTCTTAATGTTTTTTGACTTCCTCTAATGAATCCCCTCAAGGTGACTTGACTGCCCCCAAGCTTACAAATCCATCAGTGAATTCCTAACTCAGGCCTCCCCTCAAGGTGACTTGACTGTCCCCAAGCTTACAAATCCATCAGTGAATTCCTAACTCAGGCCTCACTCATGCGAAGACGCTCCCTGCGGCTGCCGGTCTCTGATGGGAGTTGGAGTTTTTATAGCTTTTCATCCCGGAAATGATTTCCTCCCATGTGGCTTTTGTTCTCCGCAGTTATATTTCCTTTTCTCCCCAACAAAAGTTGCTTTCCTGTTGGGGTGATGTTTTTGTAATTCGTGTGAAGAGGTGTCTCTGTTCTTCCTTGCCTGCCTAAGGTCATTTTTGATTGGTTAAAATAAAATGCGGCCCACAGCAGAAGGCAGAGTAGTAAGGAGGGACTTCCGGATAGAGAGAGGAACTCTGGGAAAAAGAGAGGCGCGGGAGATTCACCACCCAGACAAGGAGAAAGTTAGACATAAGAAACTAATGTGGCAGACGTAGGATAGTATAAACGGGTTAATAGACGTTAAGAACTAGTTAGGGAACAAACCTAAGCTAAGGCCAAAAGCATTATACATTAATATAAGCCTCCATGCCATTATTGCAGAACTAAGGTGGGCCTAGGAAAGTCCCAAACAGTTATATTTCCCTTCATTTGTGGTGGGGCTTTTTCAACCTAACACTCTACAAGACAAAGCTGAATCCAGCTTCCACAAGACAGGCTGAATGATCTCCAGCTTGGAACTTCTTCATTTACTCTCACCATGCTTCACCGAATCTACCCCAGATACTACACGCTCTGTATGACCGTATCGTCCATACAGAGTCTTTAAAGAGTCAAGAAGGGCCGGGCAGTGGTGGCGCACACCTTTAATCCCAGCACTTGGGAGACAGAGGCAGGCGGATATCTGAGTTCGAGGCCAGCCTGGTCTACAAGGTAAGTTCCAGGACAGCCAGGGCTATACAGAGTAACCCTGTCTCGAAAAACAAAAACAAAATAAACAAACAAAAAGAGTCAAGATGGAACAGTAGCTAAGGAATGAGCTTCCAAATCAGACTTACTTGCTTCAAAATTCAAGTTTTGTAACTGGAGGACTTATAGTACTGAGTTGCTGACTGTTCTGAAGGTTACAAATCCATGTATATGTATGTGTATGTGTGTGTGTGTGTGTGTGTGTGTGTGTGTATGTAAATGTGTATGTATATCTCTATCCTGTAATATGTATTATATGTAACTCCTATTATATATAATATATTTTATATCCTATAGTATACACTTTATTGTATGTATTATTTTAATTACAATATTTCTTCCTTCCCTTTCCTCCCTCCCAAACCTCCCACATACTCCTCTCCCTTGTTCTTCAAATTCATGGCTTTTTTTTTTTCACCAGTTGCTGTTGCATACCTACATTTGCTGTTGCATACGTTTGGTTCATTTTTACTCTCAATTAGTCAGCTTGACACAGTCTAGGTTACCTAGGAAGAGGGAGCTCCAAACTGAATAATGCCATTATTGTATTGGCCTGTGGGCCTGTCTGAGAGAGGCTATAATTGATGATTGATGCGGGAGGCCTCACCCTACCGTGGGCAGTGCCATTCCTAGGGCAGGTAGTCCCAGGCTGTAGAAAAATGGCCGCTGATTATGAGGGAATAAGTCAATGAGCCAGAAAGCAGCAGTTCTATATCACTTCTACCTTAGTTTGTGTCTCAGCTTCCCTCCTGATCCCTTGGGATCTGGGAGCTATAAGCCAAAGCATGCCTTTTCCTTCTCAAATTGCTTTTAATTAGTGTTTGCATCACAGCAACAAAACAAAACTAGACCAGAAGTTACACAGATGCACTTCTTAGCAGAGTGCCTGGACCTGTGTAGGTGCTTGTATTAGTTACATTTCTCTGGGTTGGGTTCACTGAAGCTGTGGGCCTCTAAGATGGGAGTTTGAACTTGTATGGCTTCTCACCCATAACATGACATGAATCAGCTTAAGGGAGGAGTGGTTTGGCTCATGGTTTGAGGGAACATTCTGTTATGGCCCGGAAAGCATGCTGTTGGAGGTAGCTGGATTCACTGCAGTGGGATGGAGAGGAAGAGCAGGAAGCAGAGAAAGAGGAAGTGTTGTCATTCACTTGGCTTTCTCCTTTCCCCGAATTTTACTCAGCTCAGGACCAAGGCCCAAAAGGTGGTGCAGCTCACATTCAGGAAGATAATCCAGTCTTGTCACAAATCCCTGGAGATGGTAAGGTTCACTAATGCCTTGGGTATTTTTTGATCCAGTCAGGTTGACAAGAGAGATTAACCACCAAAGTGCTTAGTGATCATTAGGTATTATCAGCAAAATGGGTTTGAAATATTAAGTCTTCTGTCATCAAAAATACACATTGTCAGTTTTCAGGCCAAGATGTCTCTTAGCCTTTAAATACTCTTTAATTCAGTTTTAATTGGATTCTTTTTTCTTTTCTTTTCTTTCTTTTTTTAGGAGAATTTATATAAAAGTATAACTGAAAATTTTCTGAACACCCTTGGTGATATGAATATATGTTCCCAAAACTAGACTAATGAATAGGAAGAAAAAAGAATACTGTTGAAATAGCTAATTCATGTGTGGAAACATGCACCTAACCATCAGATTTTCCTTAACAAAAGGAAATTGCAATGAAATAAGTTCTAGTGTTTAGCTAACCATGGAGATCAGTGCAATTGCTAAATTTAAAAAAATGGGGAATTGGACAAAGGAAAAAATGTGATTAATTAGGTAGAGAATAAATTGAGTCTTCTTGGAATAGTTTAGAAAAATGAAAATGAAAGTAGGAAATACAGTAGAGAAAGCAGCAAGAGTCTCAAGAGAGCCTGCCTGCTATCTACCAATCAACAGACCTTATCCAACCATCAAGATGACAGGGACAAGCAATAGACCACGTGCTTCAGTGAATAGTTTTGTTGCATTTTGTTCTTTTTCTGTGTTATGTATGACATTCAGGACTCACAGATGCTGGACAAATCTTGACCACAAACTAACAAACTGGCAGGGTTTTGCTATGTAGCTCAGGCTAGATTCAAATTTGTGACTTGCCTCTTGAAGTTCTGGGATTATAGGCATTAGTTACCATATCTGGATTAAGTATCTTTTTTCTAAGTCCTTGTATTGGTGGTACTTCAAGAAATTCAACAACAGCAGTGACAATCATAAATAAAATAAATAAAAAAATTAAATGGATGATTACTGTATACTATTGCATTCATGGAAATATATTAATATGATTAATTATTATATATGATTATACATTATTATATAGTCATATATAATATAGTAACACTACAAATAATATATCAAGTAATTTATTAGTATGATATATATATATTAGTATGATATATATATTAGTATGATATGATCATATATATATATATATATATATATATCCTAAATTTTGAGACAAGTGTCATTATATAGCCTTAGTTGAACTGGAATTCCCTATGTAGATGAGGCTGGCCTAAAACTCTAAAGTTCCGCTTGCCTCTGCTCTTCAGTTGCTATGCACCTCAATACACAGCTTAATGTTTATATTTTTGAAACTATACTTTATTTTATGTATAGCAGTTCAGTTTATGTGTTAAATAACACTATAATGGAGTGATTTGATATAGCTTTAAACAGAAAAAAAAGGGAAAATTTTAGGCTGCGAGTACACACACACACACACACACACACACACACACACCATTCTGCCCACCCTCATAATAACCCCTTGTGTAGGCCCTTACTGCTAGTTTCCCGAGCTCAGAGGAGAGATGTGCTGACTCACTGGTGGTGATCCTACGCTACAGCTCTCTGGAAATGAGTTCCTGACTCATGAAAGTCATGACAGTTCTGGCACTCCATCTACCAATCCCAATCTTCCTTAGGCAATTGAATGATATGTACATATTTGTCTGCCATCTGGTTTGCCTGGCCTGTGGCTTGCTAACATTTGTAAAACAAGCAGAGCTTTGAGAGCTCAGTGCTACAGGGGCCTTGGGATCCTGACGCCATGTGAAGGAACATGGGTGATGGGTGCCACCCTGCTTGGCAGTTCTGCAAGGGCTACATGCCCGAGTAAGGCTTCCTAGCCAGAAAACTCACAACTTAACAAAGGTATCTTCCCATAGAATTTAGCTCAGCCAGTACAAACCAGATCAACCCATCCCTCAATGCCATTTTCTAAATGAGTAGCTGTTTTTGTTTGTTTGTTTTTAAATCAGTATTTTACAAGTTAATGTGTGAGGTACTAAGTCTCACTGTGGCATTTTGAACAAAGTGTGTTTTAGTAGATTCTGCTTCCCCCTCACCTCCTGTCTTAGTCAGGGTTTCTATTCCTGCACAAACATCATGACCAAGAAGCAAGTTGGGGAGGAAAGGGTTTATTTATCTTACTTCCACATTGCTGTTGATCACCAGAGGAAGTCAGGACTGGAACTCAAGCAGGTCAGGAAGCAGGAGCTGATGCAGAGGCCAGGGAGAGATGTTCCTTGCTGGCTTGCTTTTCCTGGCTTGCTCAGCCTGCTCTCTTATAGAACCCAAGATTTCTAGCCCAGGGATGGTACCACCCACAAGGAGCCCTACCTCCTTGATCACTAATTGAGAAAATGCCCCACGGCTGAGTCTCATGGAGGCACTTCCCCAACTGAAGCTCCCTTCTCTGTGATAACTCCAGCCTGTGTCAAGTTGACATACAAAACCAGCCAGTACACCTCCCCAACTCCTCTACACTCCCTGATTCTTCTTCAGGTCACAGGTCCATCATGGAAGAAAGGGTAGGAACTCGAGAAAAGAACTGAAGCAGAGGCCATGGAGGGGTGCTACTTACTGGCTTGCTCCCCATATCTTGCTCAGCCTGGTTTCTTATAGTGCTCAGGACCACTAGCCTAAAGTGGCACAGCCTAATGAACTGGACCTTCCTACATCAATCATCAATGAAGAAAATGTGCTGCTACACTATCCAAAGTGATTTTTTATTACTTGTAGTCAAAAGAATCCCAATTAAGCCAGGCAGTGGTGGCACATGCCTTTAATCTCAGCACTTGGGAGGCAGAGACAGGTGGATTTCCGAGTTCGAGGCCAGCCTGGTCTACAAAGTGAGTTCCAGGACAGCCAGGGCTATACAGAGAAACCCTGTCTCAAAAAAAAAAAAAAAAAATCCCAATTAAAACTGAATTAAAGAATATTTAAAGGCTAAGAGAAATCTTGGCCTGAAAACTGACAATGTGTATTTTTGATGACGGAAGACTTAATACTTCAAACCCATTTTGCTGTTTTAGATTAACATATAATGCTGTAAATATCGTGTGTATGTGGGAAGAAGTACATTTCAGGTTTAGTTATAAAAGAGAAGATAATTTTGGCTTCCTGCAGCAAAAGAGCAATCTCCATGGAACTTGAAACAAAGCAGGATATTCCCATGATCTATACCCAATCAGGTTGCCATTTGCATTTATATAGCACAGAAATATATTCGCAAACAAACAAGGAAGCCTCTTCTAGTGGGGCATAAAGAAACTACCAAAAGGTATGTTCTGAGACAAAGAAAAACAAAACTGGTCATTTAAAAACCAGGAGGCCGCAGAGCTAGTAACGGGGCGTGCTCAGTGTACGCAGGGAAGAGACAGTGGTTGATTTCGCCGTAATTATAAAGTGAAATGGGAAGCTCTGTTTGTGTCAGGATCTGTTTTCATTAATAAAGGTTACTTAAGAGCCTGAGGAGCTTTGATTTGTGTGGGCTCTCCTTGTCAGAGCTTACCACATCAGAGAGGAAACCTGAGACACAGAGTGGGAGTTGGTTGGTCAAAAGAACAGCAATGTGCTTAAAGCTCGGGTACTCATTTCTTTAAAGAACAAAAAGATTTATTTTATTTTTAAGTGTTTGTGTGTGTGTAAGAGATTGGCTTCCCTGGAGCTAGAGTTACAGGTGGCAGTGAGCCACACTCTCCCCTTTCCCCGATGCGGGCTGGGGAACCCAGCTTGCATCCTATGGAAGAGCAATAAGTGCTCTTAATGACTAAGATAGATCTTGATTTCTAGTGCGATTGTTCAAACACCAGTTTCTTTCTTTTTCTTCCCCCAACCACTATTTCCCCTCCCTCCTCTCCTCTCAGTCCTTCCTTCCCATATCTCCCCACCCACCCATCCACTCCTCCTCCCTTTCTCTTCAGAAAAGGGGAAGCCTGCCACGGGTATTAACTGGCTCTGGTATATCAAGTTTCAGTAAGACTAGGTGCATCTTCTCCTTTTGAGCCTAGAAGAAGCAGCCCAGTTAGGGGAAAGGGTCCCAAGGGCAGGCAACTGAGTCACAGACAGCTCCCGCTCCCTCTATTAGAAGTCTCACCTGAAGACCAAGCTGCACAACTGTTACATATGTGCAGAGGGTCTAGGTCCGTGCCTGCTCCCTGTTTGGTGGTTCAGTCTCTGTGGGTCCCTAGGGACCCACATTAGTTAATTCTGTGGATTTTGTTGTGGTGTCCTTGACCCCTCTGGCTCCTTCAATCTTTCCTCCCCCTCTTCTGCAGGATTTCCCAAGCTCTGCCTAATGTTTGGCCGTGGGTCTCTGCATCTGTTTCCTTCAGCTGCTGGGTGAAGCCTCTCTGATGACATTTACGCTAGACTCCTGTCTGCAAGTAGAGCAGAATATCATTAACAACAGTGTCAGGGGTGGGCTCCCTGTCACGGCATGGGTCTCAAGATGGACCACTCATTGGTTGGCTCTTTGCTGTTCCATTTTTACTCCTGCACATCTTGTAGACAGGACAAATTGTGGGTCTAAGGTTTTGTGGCTGGGTTGGTGTCCCAATCCCTCCATTGGAAGTCTTACCTGGTTACAGGAGATGGCTGGTTCAGGCTCCATATCCTCCATTGCTAAGACTCATAGCTAGGCTCACCCTCACAGGTTTCCTAGGTCATAGATTTGTCCTAGGTCTCTAGCTCATCCTAGAGATGCTCCTCCAGTTCCAGTAGTCCCTCCTATTACTTTCTTCCTCTGTCCTCTCTTCTTCTGACCCCATTCCCACATTCATCCCCAACAGCAATAAACTGCACTCCAGCCCATGGGCATCATTTCCCAGCCCACAACTCCACCTGCTTCCCCTGAAGTCACACCAGCATCAGGGACCCCAGGTAAGACTCAGCTGTTTGCCCAATGCCCGCCAACTCTCTTTAAAGCACACCCAACAGCTGTAAACTGCATCTCATCCTCTGGGCTCCATATTTGATGGAACTCTGCTTTCTTGGAGCCTATCCCTGATCCAATGTTGACACCAAAACCAAAGAGGCCATGCAGGCCACAAAAACCCTAGCGGATCTTAAGTGGTCACCAGAATCCCAGAACACTCAGGCCAGAAGATGGAGAGGAAACAAAAACCAAGGGAAAAAGCATTTTAAAGAAAACCCACCCATCTAACAAAGATGAACTCAGAAATCAGCACATAAATTGACAATAACTCCCCCCAAAGTTTCTAATACCAATATTCTAGTACCAAACTGCTACCATTCAATATTGATATAAATATCATATGTAATACAACTAGCAACCAGTATATTTAACATGCAAGCACCAGGATCACCATGGGTTTACTCCAGAGACACAGGATAGAATGACGTCAGCTTTCAGTGACAAGGAGGTAGGATACACTTTTCTTAGATATGGACATAGTTTGATAAAAAAAAAAAATTGAGACAGGTCTTATATATCACAGACTGGCCTCAAAATTGTTATGCAGCCAAGACGGAATGACTAGAACTTCTGATCCTCCTGTCTCTACCTCCCAAGTGCTGGGTTATAGTTAGACATCTCCAAACTGAGTTCATGTGGTGCTGGGGCTTGAACCCAGAGCTTCACGCAGAACTCTACAAACTAAGCTGTATCTTCAGAACATATTTTGATGAACCTCTCCATAAAATTAGGAGCAGAAGAGGATCCTTACAATATAATATGTGGATTCTGAGAAAAAGTTTTTTCAAGAAGCTCCCAACCTGGAGCCCAGTTGTGAGCTCAAAAACCACAAACCTTCTGGTAAAGAACTGAAGACAGGAGTAGAAAAACAAGAAAGGGAATAAAGTCAACATTACTCCACAACATAAATCTTCTCAGTTACTGCGATACAACAAGAAGTGTGAACAAGACGTGCCACCACTAAAATCTTGGTGATGAAATTGCCACTTATAGATAATTTGATTGTAATTCCCAGGAACATATGATTTTGAACACTATTAGAACTAATACATTAGTAGGTGAAATAGAGGATCTTAAAGGTTGTTTTGTTATGCTATTAGTTGGAAATGTAAAAGGAATCATTTCAAAATGTGGAGGTAGTGCTCTAGTTAAGCCCAATCAATATAGCTAATTCTTTCTGTTTGAATTCATCCCTGAAGTTATCAGAGAAATGTCTATATTCATTTTAGCTCTGGAAATGCTTGCAAGGTGCCACCCACTGGGTAGAACCAAGTTCTTGAGAGTGTGAGCTGCTGGGACCTGGCGGAGGGAGAGTTGACCAGCGAGAAGAACAACTTGCTTAAGAGAAGTTAAAGGAGCCTGCACCAGTATGGAGGATGCAAGATGGAGCTGAGGCAGAGACGAGCCAACGGGTGGAGTTATACCCTGAGCTTTCTGTCATTTTGGTACAGTCAACATCAGGGTAGGGCACTAACAGTATAGGGGTGGATAGCCACTTCCCGTTGACTGATAAAGGTGGAGACATCAATGGACAAGGCTCTGACTATCCCTGTGTAAACAGTTCTGGGCTGAACCCACAGGACAGCCAAGCTGGCTCACCTTCTCTTCATCTAGGACTGGAAGCTCTGAACAAAGACTCTTTTAATCCACTGCAACTTTTCACTACTGGACTACACTGGACAAGGGTGACCCAAAAGCCTCAATAAATGGGATGTATGGCAGACTCATGTGGAAACCAACCTGAGGGGAAAGTCAGGGTTTCTTTTGGAAAGATCTTATTTCAAGGGATAGGTGGAAATTTAAAGTAAGCCCTTATGTGTTTCTACAAGAAGATCTGAGAGGCCATTCCAGTCCTGAGAGGGCAGCAAATACAGCTTTCAAATGCAAGCAGGCCGACAGAACTCCAGTGCACAGGACAGGGCGCCGCAGATAATCTTCTGATCTATAGCTTCATCAGAAATGCTTGTGAAGT
Source organism: Montemys delectorum (assembly GCA_019843815.1). Classification (NCBI taxonomy): domain Eukaryota; kingdom Metazoa; phylum Chordata; class Mammalia; order Rodentia; family Muridae; genus Montemys; species Montemys delectorum. Next base: position 16,708 of record JADRCD010203804.1, read on the forward strand.
CACTCAGAAACTTGAAAAATAATGGAAAATTGACTGAGATGAGTAACATCACAAGAAATACACTTGGGAAAATGATTCATGTGTACTACCTACTGCCTAGAAAGCTGGAGAGGGGCCAACGACTTAAAAATAGTTAGACAGAAATTTCCCCAAATTAGAGATCTGACTGCTGTCACATTGGTAGGTCTCAGCAATGACAGAAAGTATATGAGTATAATGAAACATCTAAACATATTTTGTGGCACATATATGACATATGTAATAAAGAAAAATCTTAAACGCATGGAGGCAGAAATTACGAGTTATCTAAAGCAGAAAAAAAAATCAGACAGCATCAAATTTCTTCACAAAACTAAAATAGCAGAAAACTGTGTTTTGAGAATTCAGAAAAAATATTGATCTATTTTCCAGATTCAAGATGTATATCTTATTGTATCTTTTATCCTCTTGGGGCAATATTTTTATTCTAAAAATGAAGCCCTTATTATTGAACAAAACTACCATGTACACCCTCAGGTGGGTGTGTTTCCACGTTCTGAATATCATTAGGTTGATGATGAAAATTAACCTTTACAGGGCAGGTGACATGGCTCAGAAAAGGAAAGTGTTTGACACAAAAGCCTGGTGACCTGACCTGGATCCCTAGAACCCAGTGGAGAGAGAAAATGAACTTCCAAAAGTTGTCCTCTGACCTTCACGTGTGGGCTATAGTGCGTGTGCGCGCACACCACACACACACACACACACACACACACACACACACACACACTGGTCAATAAAGTTTTAAAAAATTTTGTGGACACAATGATTTATAGTTAGCATGGATTAAGATTGCAAGGAAGCAAAACCAAAACTTATAGTATCTAAGTTATTGAGCATTGTGACTTCTCCTATGTGATGAACTGTTACCTGGAATTATGAGCTATAATAATAAAATCTGTCCTACCTGCAGTGGTTTGAATGAGAAACGTCCCCCATAGTCCCATGTATTTGAACACTGGTCTCCAGTTGGTGGCACTGTTTGAGCAGGCTTTGATATTAATAGCCTTGAGTCACTTCCAATTCTCTCTCTCTCTCTCTCTCTCTCTCTCTCTCTCTCTCTCTCTTCATTGTGCTAATATTTGAAGATGTGGACTTTCAGCTCCCTGCTCCTCCTGCCTTGCTTGCCTCTTGCTGCTGTGTTTCCCTGACATTATGGACTCAATCCCTCTGCCATCATAAGCTAGAATAAACCCTTCCTTTCTATCCATTGCCTTGGTCATGGTATTTTATCACAGCACCAAGAAAGAATTGATACACACAACCTTCTCTAGTCACTTCCCTGAAGACCTGCCTCTGAACACTGATTGTATAGGGAACCAAGCCTAAACAAAGCTTTTTGCCTAAACAACAACAGTTACATCGTCTTGCTAGTCCTGGCAACTATTAGGTTTATTAAAATTTGGTCATTTCAAGAGGAAACCATGAGTTTATTTTTGATATTTGTAGTGTTTGGGATCTAACCTACGGCCTCATGGGTGCTAGGTAAGCACTGCACTCCAGCTTATTCTCAGTCCTTAACTGAAAACATTGAGATGGCATTTTGTCTAGGTCAATGTATATACATTGTTGCATATAGCAGTTTCTTTGTCTATTTGCCCATGAAAGGACATTTTGGCTATTATAAATAAAACTACCATACACATCTAATTCAATTTTTAAGATTTATTTTATTTCAAATTATGCTTATGGGCTCTCTCTCTCTCCTCTCTCTCTCTCTCTCTCTCTCTCTCTCTCTCTCTCTCTCTCTCTCTCTCGTGTGTGTGTGTGTGTGTGTGTGTGTGTGTGTGTGTGTGTGTGTGGTGTGCAGATGCCATAGAGTCCCGAAGAAGGTATCAGATCCTCTGTAGCTAGACTTACAGGCAGTTATGCACCACCTGATATGGGTGCTGAGAACCAAACCCTAGACCCTTTGCAAGAGCAGTAAGCATTCTTAACTACCCAATCATAAAGACTTAAAAAATTATTGAGCATTAAACTTGATTGCTTTTTCTTCAGCCTGTGAATACACATGAAAAAGACTCATACATGAATCTAACTATGTATGTTACCTAGACATCTGTTTAATATTCATGATCAGAATGCCATAAATGTATTATCATGTTCCTAAGTTTGTACAACAACATTGTAAACAACAGCTCCATTTTACTTTGTATGCATCTCTTAATCAGTTATAATTATTAAATACTTGTTTCTAATTTACAATCTAATTAAGCATCCTGGCATCAAAGACTTATGTATACATTTTTACTCTTAATTTTTAAGTGGGTGGGCTGGAGAGATGGCTCAGTGGTTAAGAGCACTGTCTGCTCTTCCAGAGGACCTGGGTTCAATTCCCAGCATCCACAACATGGCACACGATCATTTCTAACTTCAGTTCCAGGAGATCCTATGTCCTCTTCTGGCCTCTACAGCTACCAGGCATACACGTGATACATAGGCATACTTGCACGCAAAACACCTATACACATAAAATTAAAAGCAAACAATTCATAAGAGTGCAATTGTTGACTCATATCAAGCATGCCTTTAGACACTGATGCATTCCCCTGCCTCAGAAACCTGTTCATACTTAGAATTGTCATCAAGTTTAGTGTGAACTGGTCAAATGAACAGAAAGTTGTCTCCATTTTTGTAATATAACTTTTCACATTCTTTCACAAGCTCTTGGATTTGAGAGTCTTGATTTATTGTTATTAATTAGCTAGAGCTCTTCCATCTTAACTTTAGTAATAGTTTATTTCATAGTTTACATTTTATTGTATTTTTGAAGATGGTTATCTTAAGTTTTCTGTTACATAGGATTTAATAAATCTATCTATTATCTATCTAGCTATTTCCATATATATTTGTGTCTATAATTATGTCAGAACCAGCAATCTGTTTCATTTTGCCCTTGGCCTTGGGCATGTGCTGTGAGAACCTCTGCTCTATCCCATCTTATTTGGAAGATGTATAGATTTTAATTTGCTAGCAGGAAATCCAGTTTTATATTTAACCTGGAATTGTTTTTCAGAGTATGTCTTTAGAATAATATCCCTGTAGGATGCTTAAGGGTTAACAAAATAGTCTGTGGCCAAATAAATTTAGGAAACCCAAGATTTAAGCAAAGTGATCAGTCTTTCTGTCCTGCAAAACTTCTCACAGTGAAAAGTATGAACAGCAATATGATTAAAAGCAGCAAAACCCCAGGAACACTCCTGCTATAAATCAGGAGCGTGTGAGCTACACAATAGGACTTGCATGCAGAAGTATATGATGCAGTGTAAAGAAGCAATGAGACGGCTTACTGCAGCACATAACAGCAAGGATAGCTTGCGTGATATATTTTGTGTTAAGAAAGGACAAAATAAGAGCATATGTCTATGTTTTATTAGATGTTATAAAGAAACCCTGGAAGGGTAACAGGAGACTAAGAACAGTGGTTCTGGACAAGAGAGTGGGTGTTGGAGAGGGATAGAAAGACAGAGAGGAACCCTCCTGCCTACCCTTTTATGCTTCCTGCCTTTTAAGCCACACATGTTACCTATTTAAAAACACTAACTTTTGAAAAGGAAAGGGGTTTAAATATACGCACAGCTCCAGTGCAGTATCCAGAAGCTCATGTGAGGACAGGCTTCCATAATGTTTTGAGTTATTCAGATTTCAAACAAATATGTAGTGAGCTGTCTTTAGCATATACTAAATGTAGTATTTTATATACTTGGATTTCTCTGGTCTAGGTGTATGTGTGAAGTATAGTGTGTGAATGTTGTGCACGTGTGTTTTTGTTTATGTACTTGTGTGTGTAGTTTGTGTATGTGTGGTGTGGTGTGTCTGTAGTTTGTGTGTGCATGGTATATGGAAGTTTGTGGGTGGTATCTGAGTGTGTGTGTAGTATGTGTGTGGTATATATGTGTGTGTGTGTGTGTGTGTGTGTGTGTGTGTGTGTGTGTTTCCTTGTTTGTTTTCTTTGCCCTTAGCATTGACTTCTTCAACAACTGGAAGAGAAAATTGCTTCTTGTCATTCTTTTCCATTATTTTGCTGATACCAAAATTACTTACTTTTCTTCAACACTTTCTTGCAATAGTGTATACATATTTAGTCATCCGAAATGTTCCCTTTTTTAATCACCTGGAGTCACTTTTGGAGCTGGCTGAAGGACCCAGACCTTTATGGAATTGTAGTAGACAGAGGAGACATAATTACGTATTTCCTTAGTTTTCCATCTCACAAGCCGCGTTTCTCAAACATCCTCATATATCAGTCAGTACAGTCTAAGACTTCTGGGAGTTTCCATTGCTTTTATACAGATCCTGACTCTTTCCTAATCGTTCCAAGTCTTCTTGTTTTGTTTCTGTTGATAAGAGATCTCTTCAGTTTCTTTTTGGTTTAGGGTTGCTTCTGATATGAGCCAATTTTCCTTAAGAGACTAGATATAGCACTTAAACAAACCATTAAGGCATTATGGAGATGAATGAGATGCTTCTTTCTGACCAATTAAGTTAATAAAACATAATAATAGATTTCCTGATAATTTAATAATCTCATTTGCTAGAAAAAGTCATGTTCAGAAACAATGCATTGCTTTTCTAATATAGCTTTGAAGTTCTTGGTATTTTAAAGATTTATTTATGCTTTTGTATCCTGCCTATGTGTATTTGCTTGTATGATTTTATGTGTACTACATGTGTGCATGAGCCTGTCGGGGCCATAAGAGGATGTTGGATCCTCTGGAAGTGGAGTTACAGATGTTTGTGAGCTAAGATGTGGGTTTTGGGACTCGAACCCCTGTCCTAGGCAAGAGCAAGCAGCACGCACTTTTAATTAGTCGTCTCTCCAGCTCCTTGGTGAGTACTTTAATTGGGATGTTCTATCTGCACTTGTAAATAGAATTGGCTTAACGGGTTGTGTCTGGAGACTAATCTTTGCCAGCCGCTTGTATTCCGTTCTTCCAAGTGCACATAGTAAATGATAAGGCTCTCCATATTGCTCTCTACTCCAGAAAGGATTTCCTTGCACAGATTTTTTCATCCCAGTGACTTCTATAAATACATCTTTAAAAAGGCACAAAGCAGATTTCTGAGTTCGAGGCCAGCCTGGTCTACAGAGTGAGTTCCAGGACAGCCAGGGCAACACAGAGAAACCCTGCCTCCAAAAATGAAAGCAAACAACCCCCCCCCAAGCCCCCAAAAAGGCACAAAGCATTTTATGTAAGTGGCCAGCATGAATGTATTTTGAGGAGTGTGTGTGTGTGTGTGTGTGTGTGTGTGTGTGTGTGCTAAATGTGTGCATGTCTCTGGGCATACATATGCAGAAGCCAGAGCAGGACATTGGAGGTCCTGATCTATCTCTCTTCACTTCATTCCACCAAGACTATATTTCTTATGGAACCTGGAGCCAGGATGGGAACCAGCAAGCTCTATTAATTCTATTGGCTCACTTCCTTGACCCATCACTCACAATTTTGCTATTACAGAAGCATATGGCCAAGCCTTGACTTTTTGTATAGGTGCTAGGGATTTGAACGTATGTCCTAATGTTTACACAAAAAACATTCTTACTGAGCCAACTTCTCAGCTTCTAAATACAATTCATGATCAGTATTTTCCCCTCTACTGGTTTTCACGATGTGTCAATTTGGTTCTTCCTGGTTTCTCAGGCACTTATCTTCTATCTGATTGAGCATTATGCTCTCAGGACTGTTTAAGCTTCATCTTCTGAGTTGCATTAGAAGTTGGCTGCAGCCTTCCAAAAGAATCCCCAATTAGTGACCCCATCACTTTGACTTTCTAATTAGATGTGGCCAAGGATGTATCATTCGTATCAGTATTAACCACATACATTGTAGAAAGAATCTCTGCTGCTGAGGGCTATACTAATCTATGGGTATAAAGGTAAGTATTTAGAAGGCAGCTTGATCCTATATCCCTTTAACAAAATAATAGTAGCTCAGGATGACTCAGAGCTCAGGGCCTCGGAGCTCCTGAGTCATCAGTGTGTAGACAGGTTTACAGAGCCGGACGTAAGTTCCATACTGTGGAGTGGGCTTTGAATCTAATAAGAAAGTAGCTGGGGCTGGAGAGATGGCTCAGAGGTCAAGAGCACTGGCTGCTCTTCCTAGAGGTCCTGAGTTCGATTCCCAGCAACCACATGGTGGCTCATAACCATCTATAATGAGATCTGGTGCCCTCTTCTGGCCTGCAGTCATATGTGCAGACAGAATACTGTATACATAATAAATAAATAAATCTTTTAAAAAAAAAAAAGAAAGTAACTGGTGACCCCTATAATATTCATACCCCTATGGCACCAATGGGTATATCTTGGCAGCCTAGTCATTACTGTAGCTCACAGAGTTCACAGCTATGGATGACCTGTTTCCCTCAGTAGCCTGCATAGGGCCTTCTGTCACTATGAAAGCTAACGGGTTTCTTAGTGGGTAGGAACCACTAAGGGTAGTGGTAGAGAGAAAGCTTCTAGGTCAGAAGCAGCTTGATCTCTCCATGTCCTGTGACCCAGCTCCAGAAACTCAAAGAGAGGAGGGTACACCATTCCTGCTATTGAGAATTTTTCTTGATAATCTCTTATATGTTGGAGAGCATTACCACCTTCATAGAGAGCAACTGCATTGAAACTTTATATATTTATATTTTACATAAAATATTATATTTATATGAATATAAACTATATATACATGTATATATCTTATAAAATACCAAGGGTCCATGTGGCATTTTTAAGCAGTCTTAGTGTTACTTATCCCCATTTGCATTTTCTCCTCTGTTCTGCTCCCTCATCTCTCTTCCCAGTGAGCCCTGGCCCCACTATTCTCTTTCTCCCTCACACTACCCTTGTCCCATTAGTCTTGCATTCCATGCTACCATCTCTCCTGTAGTATCAAAGAATTCTTCCTTCTTGGCTTACCAGCTTCTCATTCTCATCTAGTGTGATGAGGAGGCTTGGGGCCCTGGCTATGTTTATCAATGCAGAGAGTATGGGGGGAAGATGACGCACAATAGCCAAACCACAGGTGTGCCTACATTTCCTGGTCAAAGCCCGGAGGAGCTTGGCAAAAATGAAACCAAACCAAACAAACCCCACTAGTCAGTCCCTCTCTCTCTCTCTCTCTCTCTCTCTCTCTCTCTCTCTCTCTCTCTCTCTCTCCTGTCTCCTTGAAGTAATAAAAAGGTAAAAAAATTCCAGAAGTTCTTCAGAAGTGTGTTTTCTAATATTTTCTTTTACTTTTCTGATCTCATTCTCTGCCAAGCACTGATTTTTT
>JADRCD010203805.1:0-14995 GCA_019843815.1 Montemys delectorum
AAGCACTCTTAACCCCTGAGCCATCTTCCAGCCAACATTCCCCACCCCTAAGCATCTTGGCTCGCACCTCTCTAGTCTAAAATCTGCAGTACTTTACTTCATCAAGAGGGCAGCACACACTCGTCCATGACACGGACAGGCTTAGTATTTGAAGTTACACACACAGCTATCAAGTTTCAATCCGAGGACATGTGTGTCCTATGCATATCAGACTCCTAAGGTAGGCTGAGCATTAAAATGTATTTAGTATTTTCTACGGAATGAGAGATTACTTGTGTTCCACATAACATAAAGCCCAGAAAAAGAGTTCATATATATATCTGTTGTTCTTGTGGTTTGTAGAAAGCAGCCGTGGTCCTGAAGCAACAGTGTGACTGCCTGTGGGAGAAAGAGCAGAGAAAAGTCTTCGGGTTTTCAGACTTATTTGAAAAGGGCAGAGACTCGAACTCAGGAAATGTTGAATTAAATGGCGACTGATTGAAATCTTGAATTATAATAATGATTGACTAAAGCTTAAATGCCCTTAGTCAGCGCCTGACTAATTGAATATCACCTTCATGGTTGATCTCCTGGCATGGTAATTTATCATTCGCCCGCCCCCCCCCCCCCCCCGCCCCACAGTGTGTTCTATATAACAAAAAGCCCAGAAAAAGAGTTTGCAGTGGGGGGTAGGGGGGAGAGGAGAGGGAGGGAGAGAGGGAATAGAAACTGAAATGGAAACTTCAGGTTTCTTTGGACAGTCAGTTATGTCAAATGATGTTTTTCTTTTTCTTTTTCTTTTCCTTTTTTTTTTTTTTTGGTTTTTCGAGACAGGGTTTCTCTGTGTAGCCCTGGCTGTCCTGGAACTCACTCTGTAGACCAGGCTGGCCTCGAACTCCGAAAGCCGCCTGCCTCTGTCTCCCAAGTGCCGAGATTAAAGGTGTGCGCCACCACCGCCCGACTACATGATGCTTTTCTAAAGCAGACACAGGTGAAAGGACGTTTTGCTAGAGCAAACACGTGAAAGGACACATGATGTTAAGAAGGGATATAAATGTAACCCAACAGATGGTGGACAATGCTGGATGGTACTGGCACACCTTGCCATTCCTTAATGGTCATTGTTTGCCATGACTTCATAGAAAGAAATGCACCGAAGAATTTCTGGTAGCGTTCTGGCAGCTTTGTGCAGCTTTTGTAGACTCGGGCCGATTGGCGCAGTGACCTTAGCTGATATGGACTCACGTGGACTTTGGCTGAGGTAAGACCCGTGGGAGGGGGTATAAATAGACAATGGTGTGTGGGGTGGGGAGGTGGCTTAGCTGGCTTTGCAACACTTCCTTGGTCTTGAGTCTTTGTCTTCACTGACCTTCATTTCATTTAGAGAGGCACGGCAGAGAACGTCTCCTGGTGTCCTTACTGGTCCCGGATGCTCCTGTTGATTTGGCGGAAGCCATTAAGGGATCACTGTGACTGAATCCAGAACATTGTATATGCCCATCAAGTCTTCTGCCACTCTCCTGGCTTTCGGGGACTTCAGAAAACTCTCTTCCATCTGTTGGGATTAGCTTTGTCAACTTGGCACAGCCTAGACGTCAACTAAGGACTGGCCTAGAGGAAAGTCTGTGGGAGATTGCCTCGTTAATCGACTTAGGAGGTCCAGTCCACTGTGGGTGTCACCATGCCCTAGACAGGTGGTCCTGCTCTGTATAAGAAAGCATGCCCAGGGCAAGCTTGTGAGAGAGCTAGCAAGCGGCATCTTGCTACACTTCCATAACCAACGGAGGTTGGCGGTGATGCTGGGTCTGCCCTTGGGTTCCTTCTGGGATTTTAAGCTGAAATAAACTTTATCCTTCCTTAAGTTGCTTTTGGTGAGCTGTCTTTTATCACAGCAACAGAAAGGAAATTAGAACACCATCTCTGCTGAAAGCCCTCCTTCAAAGTTCTGACAAAGGATGAAATCTGGAGGTCCAGTCGTGGGGAGGAAGCAGCTGACACTAGATCTGCCTGCTCCATCTGTACCTGGGCCCCAGGCCAGTGTTTGCAGATAATAGGGGGAGGAAAGACAGAAGGACCTTTAAACATGCTATCAGCTATGTATTTATCTCAATGATGTTTTTTTTTTCCTTTGCAGAAATGCAATTAGTATGTAAAAGAGCAACTCTCATGGAAATGACTGCTCGGGGCTGAGCACAGATGAGAGGATTTAGAACAGAGAAAAGCTGTGTGGAGCCAGTGGATGTGCAGGAGACACCAACGTGGCAAAAATCACTAAGGGCCCTAGAGGGCGACTGAGAATTAGAAACAGGATTTGGGTTACAGGTGATTTTTCTGTCTTTAAAGGTGGAGTCTTGAAGCGTTACATCTTGTACGTGCTTTCTGCTTTCCCAAATGCCCGCCAATGCATGTTTTCAACTGAACTTTGAAAACTAACACCCTATGTTTCCGGAGACGACTCAGAAGTCATCATGAAACTAAATAACAACATCAGAGGTGCTGTTCAGGCAGACAGCGCCACAGAGGTGGGGACAAAAAAAAGAAGTCATTCCTAAACTTGCATTTCAACTCTCTTATGTCCAAAAGCTAATGGCTGGTACAGGTTGTGCCTGCATATGTATTCGAGAGTATGAGGGTGTGTGTGTGTGTGTGTGTGTGTGTGTGTGTGTGTGTGTGTGTGTGTATGCGCGCGCACTCGCATGTGCATCTAGGTGAGTATATATGTATGTGTATGAGTGTGTTCACACAGACATGTGCACACAAGCACTGGCCCTGCATTTTCTCCAGAGGAACCGAAATCAGAAACAAACAGGTAAATGAAGGAGTAGTAAGAAGAGTTTTCTGTCAAGTGTCTCAACTCCATGGAAGGATGTGCCAGACTTCACAGACTGGAATTGGGACTGATCCACCAACATAAAATAGAAGTTCCTAGGCAACTGCGTGGAGTCTCCTGTCACTCCTTCTTGGTCAGAAAGGCTTGTTAAAATATTCCCATCTAGAGCCTGGCATGGTGGCACCTAACTTTAATCTTGCTATTCAGAGGCAGGTGGATCTCTGTGAGTTCAAGGCCACCCCAGTCTACAGAATGAGGTACAGGTCAGCCAGGGCTTCCTAGTGAGACCAGTCTCAGCAGCCAAATAATAAAGAGAAAGAAGCAATTGTGGGGACACCAAGCGCTCCCAAGGCTTCTATTCCAAGAAGCTGAGAGAGGAAGAAAGAGGGAAGGAGGCTTCTTCCAGTGTCCTGTGAGCAGGTGCTACAGGGGCACTATGGGTTGACACTGGGAATGTAATCTCCCAAATCCAGAACTCAAAGGTCAGAGGTCAGGCCAATAAGAAAGGAACACAAGGTCCATTTTCAAATGGGTTTGGGTCAACTGTCCGGCATTCTTCCCAAACACTGGCTTTCACTATCTGAGTCCATCAGAGTTAAGACAAAACCAAGTCTAGGAACTTTGCTTGATGAAAAGACACAGGTGAGCCATGAGCAAGATGCACTGTGAAACCCTAGCTGGATCCAGGACCAACATGTTTGCTGTAAATGACAAGAACAGAAAAACTGTTGGCATCAGGTCGGGGACCTAGGTAGTTTTGACCACAGTGATTTTTAGGTCAGAGGATGCTCCTGTCTCAGAGAATACACTCTCTAGGGATCACACGGGGACAACTTATTTGTAAGTAGTTCAGAAAATTACACACAAACTCATACACAGACAGGCTTGGGGGTCCTACAAAAGTTAATCTGGAGAGTTAAAAAGCATATGAGATTCTTTTCAATATTTTTTTGCAGTTGTGCTAATAAAAAAGCTAAAAATTATTTTGATGTGGGAATGTCATTATACACACAGGGCAGTGCTGAAGACACAGTTGTACGGGCCCAGGGTACAGGTAGCAATTTTGGGAGACATTTGGGTTGGTATCAGTTGCGGGGGGGGGGGGCATGCTGCGGGCAAGAAGTCCTGCCCAACACACCCCACCCCCACGTCATCGTGTCAGCGTGGCGAGGTTGAGAAATGCAGAGTCAAACATTTTATAGAAAGGGAAATCCTCACGGATTATCAACCAACAGCAGAACTGAAGTTGCTGGGCTACCTAGAAGTCAGCACTATTGGGTGGCAGTGGCATTGTCCTGAGTCTTTGTTCTCTCTGACTTGTTGCCTGTCACTCAGTCTATACCATGTCTGTCAAGTGTGCTGTGACCCTGTTCAGGGGACACCAACTCAAAAGTGCCCGTCATTCCTCTCTCTCCTTCTCATGCCAACACAGCTCTTCTGGGAAGGCCGTTCTTCCAGTTCCAGCAGTGCAGACTGGATAACGTTCTAGTTCCCTTTCAGTTGCTGTGATAAAACACCACATCCAGAAGCTACTTAAGAGAGCAAAGGACATACCTGGCTTACACGTCTAAGTCACAGTCAGTCACTGAGGTAAATAAGGGGAAGAAGTCAAGCAAGAACCTGAAGCAGAAACCACAGAGGAACACCGCTTGCTTAAAGATTCATGCTTAGCTAGCTTTCTCGTACAGCCCAAGACCATCTGCCAAGGGAATGGTGATGTCCACAGTGGGTCGAGCTCTCCTACATTAACAGTCCCACTCCCAACACGCCTCCAGGCAAATCTTATCTAGACAACTCCTCAAGTGAGGCTTTCCTCTCAGATGCCTGCAGGCTGTGTCAAGTTGACAAGTAAGCCCAACCAGGACAGGTGGGAATTGCAATATGTGTGTGGATCCCAGTATTGGGACACCATGTGACAATCTGACATGGGACACTAGAAATGTCTCATCATTTCCACTCAAAGTAGTAGTCAATAGCAGAGATACAAACCAGTTACTCTGAGGACTTAAAAGCAGTGTTATGGCTCTTTTCTTGTAAACTGGGTCTGGGGCACTTAGCAGCAACGAACACATCTGCACATGAGATTTTGTTTTCTAAAGACCGTTCAACAACACATGTAACCGAGCTGAGTCCTGATCCAGGACATGGGAGGCACAGATAAGCCTGAAGAATCTCAAATCCAGGAAGTAGAACAGCTCAAAAAATAATGAGGACCTGTCAAAATGGCACAGACCTCACTGTAAAAATGGCTTCCCATGGCCAAATCCCATGATATTTTAAGCATCAAAATAAACAAGGGTGGTAATAAAATAGAGATGGGTACATGAGGAATCCAAACTCAAAATGAAAACCTGAAGTTCTACCAAGAAGTGAGATAAATTTGGGGTCTCCCTATACCTTTGTTATAAAAATACATATTGATTTAAAAAATGATTTAGAAACCCTCACAGCATGGGAGCCTGGAAGAAATCGTCCTGATCAAGTAGCCAGAGTAGCAACTCTTTAAGGGGATTGCTTATCTGAGCAGCCTGATAAATGACATTAGTTAAACTTTTTCCCATTGTTGTGACAAAATATCTCACAAAAACAACTCGAGGAAAGGTTTAACTTGAGATCACATTTTTTGATGGACAGCCCATTGTTATGGGGGAAGGAATGGAGACAGGAGAGTAAGGCAGTTGGTCACATTGCATCCACAGTCAGGAGAGAGAGAGGGGGGTGATTGCTGGTGTTCAGCTCACTTTCTCCTTTTGACACCACCCAGGACTCCAGCATAGGGGATGGTGCCACCCCACCACCCAGGACTCCAGCATAGGGGATGGTGCCACCCAGAGTGGGCGAGCGATCCCACTTCAAGTAAACCTCCACGAAAATGCCCTCACAGTCATGCTAAGAAGTGTGTCTCCTAGGTGATTCTAAAGTCAGTCAGGTTCACAATGAAGAACCACCACAATCACGAAAAGACCAATCTGTACCTTCAACAATATCAAGGTTGTGAAACTCAACGTAAGACTAAGAGAAGTAAAGAAACATAACAAGGGTGGAGAGATGGCTCAGTGGTTAAGAGCACTAGCTGTTCTTCCAGAGAACCTGAGTTTCAATTTTCAGCACCAACCTGGCAGCTTGTAACCCCTTGTTATTCTAGCTCTGGGGATCCAGCACCCTCTTCTGGCCACTGTGGTACTGCACCCAGGTGCACAGCCACCGATACAAATGCACACAAAATATAATTTAAAAAACAAATGAGTAAATAAAAAGAAACCAAAACGACTAAATAGCACATGAATTTCTGAGGTCTGATTGTTTGTTACAAGGGACAGTACTGACCCAAATGAAGCAACATCTTGGGTCTGAGGACTAGTTGTTGTTGTTGTTGTGTTTTTGTTGTTATAGCTTTGTAAGAGATTGTCTTTGTTTTTTTAAAAAAAAAAAATCCAAGAGCATTTGGAGTGCCTCACTGTGGCCTTAGCTGTTAATTTGATGGGAGCCTCTGCAAGGTCATGGAAAAGGACACAGTTCACAGTTGACCCTGTGAACGGGATGGGTGGGAGGTTTCCAATCTCAGAGGCAGCTGGTGTCACCTGAAGGTGGTGAGAATTTAGGAGGACTTCCCCTGTGTCATGTATGGAGAAAGCAGCAGTCCCAAACCCAAGTGATGGTGTTACTGGAGAACAGAAGAATGAGATGCCAAAGGGAGCAAACCAACTCTTCTTCTGTGCCTAGAATCCAGCTCCTGAGGACCCTCCGTTAGCCAAGGCTATCCAGGATCAGAATCAATGGGTGGGGACAGGGAGGCTTGTCTTGAAGAACTCACTTACGTGAAGACAGAAGCCAACTGGGGCCAATAGCTGCCAGCCAGCTGCAAGGGAGTTCAAAGCTACAGTTGAAAATTCCACATTTGCCTTTGTCAGGGAGGATATTCTGTTGGTATAATGAGGACTTCACTTCCCTGGATGGGGGCCCATCCACATCTGAGAAATCCTTATATATATATACTCAAAGTCTACTAATGTAAACATTAAACTCATTCTTTAAAACCCCCAAATGAAACCCAGAATGATATCTGAGCAAATACCCGGGTTCTGTGCCTCAGCCCCATTGACACATGAAATTAGCCATGGCAGAACTGAAAACCTCAGGGGTTGGGGGCGGCGCCTTTATAGACTGGGGGAGGGGGTGTTGCCTTCAAAGCTAGACAGAAACCTCTTAGGAAAAGCCACTAAACCCAATGTTCAATGGCAGAACCATCGCCTGGGTGTCAACTGAGCAGCAGAAAGAAAGGGTAGATTCCAGCTAGGAAAGGGTACTTTACCAGGATTTGTATATTCAGGATGAAAATGTTTAAATTTGAAGAGAAATGAGGAAAAGTCTGCTGTGAGTCAATTCATTAATGAAATGGGAACCTGGGGCTGTGTACTGACCCAAAACATTTACATAAGTTGAAGGAAGAGAACACACTGCTACTCAGAAAACCAAAGATGCTACATAAACCTGGGGCAGAACGAATCACCCCAGATGGAGACTTCTCCCGGGGTATGAGGATAGCAGTGGGGAGCCTTGGGGGCTGCTCTAGGAATTCAACCACAGTCCTTTGTAGTCCTGGGTAGGAGAAACGGGGAGATGGGAAGAGGAATCCTTCCACTCTGCAGGGAAGTGTCTGCGATAGAGAGCCTGGTCCACAGCCCGAGCTGGAGTCATGCCAGATGGGTGAATGAATGAATGAATGAATAATATCAAAAGAAAACAGAACTCCCTCTGAGTGGGAGTGTGTTGGATGGTAGAGGTGTGTGTGTGTGTGTGTGTGTGTGTGTGTGTGTGTGTGTATGTACACATGTAGGTATGTGTCTGCACACATGAAGAGTCAAGAGGTCAATTTTGGGCATCATTCCTCAGCTATTAGACATATTGTCTTTTTGAGATAGAGTCTCTTACTGGCCTAGAACTCACTGATTTGACTAAGCTGGCTGGCCAGTGAGAACCAAGGATCTTCCTATCTCTGACTTCCTGGCACTGGGATTACAACCCGTCCACATAGAGTTTTCCACATGTGGGTTCTGCAGATATCAATCTTCAGTCCTCAGACTCGTGTGGTGAGCGCTTCACTGACTGAGCCATCCCATAGTTCCTGGAAACTCCTATGAAGTGGCTGCTTATGCATAAGTATGCGAATCCAGCTGACATCTTCCCATCCCAACTCCACCCCCAGGAAGGAGGCCTCTCTGCCTTGGCAGTTATCATTTGGCTTTTGTTCCTTTGCTGGTTGTGAGACACTTGGCTTCACCATAGAGCATCTAGTCTCTGTTTAATTTTTTTTAAACATCATCCCCTTTTAAAGAAAACATGTATTATTTGTGTACAAATGATTTGCCTGAATTGTAAGTGTGTACCACATGCAGTACCCTACACAAGCCAGAAGAGAGCATTGGATCCTCTGGAGTTGAGACAGTTGTGATCCACCATGTGGGTGCTGGGAACTGAACCTAGGTCCTCTGCAAAAGCAGCCAGTGCTCTTGATCCCTGAGCCATCTCTCCAGCCTCAAATCTCTGTTCATCTTTCTTCTTTCCATATTTTGTTCTAGTGGCTAGAATGGAGCTAAGCTTGTGCCCCAAACTCCAGAGACTGACCTGGACAATCAGAAACTCCCATCCCTGTCCCTTGAACACTGAAAGGCTCAAGTGTGGGCAACTGTTGTCAAGTGACTCGCTCCTGAAATTTCCACATTGATTTAAGAAGCTGCCGTCTTTGGGCTGGGTGTGCTGTAGAGAAGGAACGTATGTATCAGGTAAGCTTCAGGAGACAGAGGCAACTGCCCCACAGTGAAGCCAAAGCCACCCAGAGAAGGCAAAAGAGCATCCTCTGACATTGCCTGATTCCTGGATCCAGCTGTTCCTGAAGCCCACAAGGATCCTTCGGTTGGCACTAATACACAGCCCCGGATGCAAAACTGGAGGGGTTTTTGTTTTGTTTTGTTTTGTTTTTGTCTTTTCAACTGAAAATGCATAACTGAAAACTGAAGAATTCCATACTCATCCACAGGTTGTCACCATATAGGAGTGGGTAAATGCCCCCTCTCTAGCTAAACACACAATCATTGTTTCCCAGGAAAACAAAACGATGAAAAAAAAAGTTTCTAAGTCTGACAGTATTCAGAGTAGGTTTAGGCGTGTGAGAGTGAGCAGCCAGATTTCTTGTTTATCTTGTTGTTGATCTTCTAAAAATCATCGCTAAGATGTAATTCAATAATAAGAGTAGAAATTAGCATTGTGTGCACATGTGTGGATGTGCGTTCTAGACCAGGGGATCATCTTCAAGGTTTCTTTAGTTTGAGAATGTAAGAAATGCTCACTGCCTCACAGAGTTCCTAACGGGTCATCACACACCGAGGCAGGTTGACACTGTATTAACATCTTCACAGACATGGTAAGGAGACACAAGGGAAAGCAGATATTATAATTAAAGATGGAGGTTTCGGGGGGAAAATGGTTTAGCGAAATAAACAAAAAGAGTCTACTGCGGAATGGATGAGAAAATTAACTAAGAGGTATAGCCTGGAGCTGCTCTGACCACTTGGATGGTCCTGCAAACTCCGAGGCAAAGTAATGCCTTAGAAAAGAAGTAATAATAACAATAATAATAATAATAATAATAATAATAATAATAATAATAATAATAATGTAATACTGCCAAGAGGCTGGCTCTCTTCTCTTGTATGAGTCTCAAGCTGGGCCAGTCACTGGTTTGCTATTCCCTCAAGGTCTCTGACTCTGTGGCCTGCCTTTGGATCTCCTTTCCCTAGCTGGGCTGCCTTGTCAGGCCTCAGTGACTTGGTGGTCCTGTGACTTGATGAGCTAGGGCAGGCTGGCATCCATGGAGGGGCTCCCTTTCTCCTCAGAGAAGGGGAGGAGGTAGTGCGGGGAAGGGTTTCTGAGGGTGGGATGGGGAAGAGAGGAGGGAGGGGCTGCGATTTCGATGTATGCGATGTAAAGTGAATAAATTAGTGGAAAACCAAAAAGAAAGGAAGTTCTGGGGATCTGGGGATGGCAGTGGTGGCGGTTGACATATTTAAGGACAACATAAGCCTCCCCCCCCCATCCACCTACATCGGTGACGCAGGGACACGACATTGAATCTTTTCCTTTCCTTCTGATGTCATTAAGTGCACTGGTTCTGTTTGTTTCAGCATCATGCTCAGGCCTTTGAAAGGCATCCCGCTGTGATGAGACTGTCTTCTATGATTCTCTTCCTGGTTCGTGTTAACAGAAACAATAACAGTAGCAAGTGTCCTGAACTCTTCTAACTATGTGTGATAGTTTGATGGCCCTGGAAGACACATCTCCTCAGAGCCTGTCAGCATATCCTTACTCAAGAAAGGGTGGTTCCTGTGGATGCCGTTATGTTCGTTAAAGAATTGCAAACACCCTGGGTTAGAGAGTGGGCCTTTTGCACTCAATGTCAACTAGCCTTATAAGGCAGAGCGGGAGGGATCGGAGAGATGGCTCAGTTAGTACAGGGCTTGGCTTGCAAGAATGGGGACCTCATTGTGATGTTTGAAACCTGTATGAGACACCAGATGTGGTATTTTTCCAGTGCTGGGGAGGCAGAGACTGGGGTGGATCTCTGGGGCGCAGCCAGACTTTCCTAATTGGTGAGTCCCAGGCCAGTGAGATGAGGAATGACACCTGAGGTTGATTCCCCCAACCCCTCTCGCCCCTCCGACTCTATACACAAAGATGGAGGAGAAGGGACCTACCCAGAAGCTAGCCACAGGACCACAGAGGCTGAGAAGAGAATGGCGCAACCACAAAGCCAGGGAACACTAGAGATACCAGGGGCTGGAAGTCAAGGAAGCATCCTCCCTAAGCACTCAGGGAAAGGTATGGTCCTGTGGGTACCATGATTTTATACTCTGGCTCTGAGAGAGGTTGATTCTCTACCTCACGCTGTAGGTAACGTGGCCCAGAAGCTGCCCCCCTCTCTGTGTGGTGTCTTCTCACGACAGCCCTAGAAGGCAGACGCTCCACGTCTTAGCTCACACTTCTCTGTCCTGAAGACATAGGAAGTAGGTCTGACCCTTCACGCAATTATATCTGGGGCTCAGAACAACTGTGCTGACATGGTCACAGCCATGCCCATAAGGTCTCTGAGCTGAGAGAGCAATGTCCATGGGATTTTGCTTATAGCGTCCACCCCACCCTCTTCTGGTAACAAGTGAGATACTCTTGACTGAATATGGCATGGTAGTTGTTATCAGTCTGAGCGGTTCTCAGCTGTCCTAATGCTACCACCCTTTAATACAGTTCCTTATGTTGTGATGGCTACCAGCCCCCCCTCCACCAGCAAAACATTATTTCATGGCTGTTTCATAACCACAATTACGCTACTGTTACAAATCATAGCGTCAATATCTTATATTCAGGATACCTGATAGGTGAGCCCTGTGGAGTTTTGACCCACAGGTTGAGAACCACATCTCTAGATGTGGTTCTACTCTCTGATCTAGCCACTGCCCATCTACACTGTGGAATTACTGAAGATTGTAGGCAGTTCCTCAGTGTGTTTGATCTGTAGTTCTACAAATAGAACCCAGGCTTCCCAACACACCAGGCAAGGCCCTACCAATGAGCTATATCCCCAGCTCTGGGGAGCTTCTAAAGAAGTAAAAATGACCACACACACACACACACACACACACACACGCACATACACACACACTGACTCTCAAGTCCAGCTCTGAGTGTCTTCATCCAAAGAGTCTACATCCTGAACCAGAGATAAAAAAATCACTGAAAAATGACCAAAGTTCCCACTGCATCTAAGCAATGATGCCCTGTGGGAGACAGATATATTTGATAGCCATGGGGACCTTACAGTGGACTGCATGCTGTACCTATGAGGCCTCCAGATTTCTCAGCTCTCTGTGCAGTTCCTCTAGGAATGGGCAGAACTGAGGCCCAGAATGAAGCTGCCCTTTCAGGGCAATGAAGTCTGACCCCAATTAGCCTGTAAGTGATACTTCTCTACATGGATTGAACATGAGTCTTATGTAGAAAGGACATCAAGTTCCCAACCCTTTCAGAGTCCTAATGTATTGCTAGCAATTGTCATAGGGGAAAAGGATGTATGTACGCTGCAAAAGATGGAATACCAGTCTCTGAAGAGTAACATAACCCATTCTCTTGGAAATTTTGCTAACTCAAGATTCAATATTGACCTTCCTCGTCTGCTAGAGGCAGCAACTTCTAAATCCCCAGGGTGCTTAAACAAGAGAACAGAGGAAAGGTAGGAGACAGAATAAAGACCCATAGGAATAGCAGCTACAGGATGTCCAAAATGCCTGGTCAGAAACAAGCGCAAGCTGATTAAATGTGATTTTTCACCCTCTGATAAACCACACCAACAATCCTTAATCAACAATTCTCTTAGTGACACCTAATATACAATAGTGTATGCACTTCAAAATGATTTTGTGTAGAGAAAAAAATGGTACTGGAAATATATTCTTTTAAGATTAGTATAAAGCCTACGGAGCAGTATAATGCAGCTTGAATATAAGCTTTGATGAATTAAAGATGTATTTTGTAAACCTTAGGGCAATGGGTAAAACTGAATCGGAAGCACAAATGAGCCCATAAAGGAGATAAAATGGAATCACAGAAAATGCTTAACCCTACAGCAGAAAAAGACACAGGAAGACTAAGCAGCAGAAAGAACATGAAGCGAAGCAGTGTGCCCAGTGTCAGCTCCTAATGTAAACATACAGATAATTACATTACACATAAATGGTATAAACATGATAATTGAAAGACAGAGATTAGTGTAGTGGATAAGCAAAGGAGAGCCCAACTGTATGTACTTCGTAAACTATCAGCAGCAGATACAAAAGACAGTGATTTGGGGCTGGAGACATGGCTCAGTGGTTAAGAGTACAGGTGTCCTTCCAGAGGACCTGGATCTGATCCCCAGCACGGACATGGAAGTTCACAATCTTCTGCAGGTACAGTGCCAAGGGATCTAACATCCTCTTCTGGCCTCTAAGAGCACTGAACTCACAGGTACTCAACGCCCCAGTGTCTAGAGATTCTTGCGACCTTAGCTTAGGGGATAATTTTCTCAAATTGGTAACTAAAACACAATTGTTTAAGAGAATTTTCATTAAGATTTAAAATCTGATTTTCTCAGGACAACTGAAGAGAAACCTCTTCCAGACATAGTTTGATAAGGTTTCATGTCTAGAACACACAAATTGCCTCAAAGGTCATCAGTAAGAAACTAAACAACCAAAATCTTAGAGTGGGTATGCAAGATTTGGAAGGGTCATTTTGCCAAAGGAGATGCACAGATGGTCATGAAACCCAAAGGACACTCCATCTTATATGCCAGAAGAATGAGGATAAATAAAACCCCAAAGAAGTCAAGAAAACACAAAACATAAAAAAACATTTCACAGAGGGTCTGTGAGAGGGCTCAGCAGGTAAGGCAGCTTGCTACCGGGACTGCCAATCTGTGAGCTCCACCTCTGGAATCCACAGGGTGGAAACATGAGAACCTAGTCCTCTGGGTGGCCCTCTGACCTCCACGTGTGTGCACCTACATAGATACGTGCACATGCCAAGGGAAAATAGTTTTAAAATCCCAAAGAAGATGATTGGTGGTGGTGGTGGTGGTGGTGGTGGTGGTGGTGGTGGTGGTGGTGGTGCAGCACACCTTTAATCCCAGTACTTGGGAAGTAGAGGCAGGTGGATCTCTGTGAGTTGGAGACCAGCTTGGTTTACAGAGTAGGTCCTAGGACAGCCAGGATCACACAGAGAGACCCTGCCTCCAAAAACCAACAACCAAGAAACCAACCAAGCAAGCAACAAGGGCAGCCCAAAGTAATTTGTAGTACTTGGTTACTGGAATGGCAGTATTCCAAGTAACCAAATATCAATGATATCTAGTGGGACAGATGATACAAAATGATCTGGCTGAGAGGAAACAAAATGTCCAAGTTACCAAATCTCTCAGCATCACCCCAAGGCCTGGATACTCATCCAGGAGGAATAAACCCATGCCACCCAGAAACCTGCTTGTGAATATTCACGAAGCTTTCATAATTGCTAAGGCCCAGAGTCCTTCAAATAGCCTTCATTTGAGCAACAATCAAACTGTTGCAGCCACTCAAGGGAATATTACTCTTCACCAAAAAAGAATGTCCACCGCCACCGAGGCAAAGCTGACTATAGAGCGCACTGTGCTGATTCAACAGCAGCAGATCAGGAAGCCAGACACAGTGTGAGCCCATCACAGTGTTGTTATGAAAACAGGAAATGTCCATAGATTAAAAATCATGTCAGGGACTGTGGATGGAGGAAGGAGATAGTACAGGTTTCTGAAGGTGATCCAAAAGTTGATGCATTTATATGTGTTTGTCAAAACTTATATCTACTTTGAATGGGAAAATTTCATTGTATGCAATTTTTTTCTTAATAAACATGGCTTTAGAAGAAAGGGGATAACCAGGGTCTGGTGGGATTGTTCAGTGGTTAAGAGCACTGGCTGCTCTTCCAGAAGACCTGAGTTCGAACCCAATACCCACATAGTGACTCAAAAACATCTTTTAACTGCAGTTCCAGGGGATCCCACACCTTCTTCTGGCCTCCAAGAGAACCAACTGCACATATGGTACACAGATTTACATGTGGGCAAACACTAATACATAACAATAAAAATACAAAAAATAAACCTATGTATAGCTTGTAGCAAATAGAAGATTATTTCTTGTAATTTACTCAGAAAAATCTGTATGCAGTTGTGCAGTGTAGCATAGGAGTCTGACATAGATGCTACAGGAAAAAAAATGGATTTTTATGTGACTGACTTCTCCCACTTTTAAGACTATAAATGTATTTTTACTTGATTACAATTACACAAATTCTCCCATTAAAAACAAAAAACAAAAACAAACAAGCAAAAACACTGAAAATCTGCCCAGTCTTTGCAAGCATCGTGTGAACAGTCCATGGCTTGATGAGAGCCGGGGTTAGGGAGGTGAACAGGGGCAAGCCAAAGCCTGATGGGGTATCAGTGGAGTTTCCAGGGACCTCTGAAAAGCTGGGGATGAGAGAGGGTGGATGTGCATGTGGGCGGAGGTCCTGGTCCCCAAACACAGCATGGCCATGGGCAAGGGAGAAGAACCCTTCTCACCC
>JADRCD010203809.1:0-13488 GCA_019843815.1 Montemys delectorum
AAGTAAGTAAGTAAGTAAGTAAATAAATAAATAAATAAAACAAGGGCTAGAAAAAAATGGCTCAGTGATTAAGAGTAACCAAAGGACCTGGGTTCAATTCCTAGTACCCATAAGGCAGCTTACAACCATCTCTAACTCCAGTTCCAAGTGATCCTATTCCTTCTTCCGACCTCCTCAGGCACCAGACACACACATGGTACACAAACATGTAGGCAAACCACCTGCCTGCATGCACATCATCATCATCATCATCATCATCATCACAATACTAAACCACCTAAATAAGTAAAAACATGCTGTAACATAAGTAAAACATAAGCAAAAACATAAATATATAAATTAGTTCAATCCCCAGACCCCACAAGGTAGAAGTTGAGAACTGCCTGACCACTAATTATGTGCTGCTGTGGCACGTACACATAAATGTAACAAGTGTTTAAACACATACCACACACACACATACACCTGTCCTGTGGTCATCGCCATATTGCCTAATACAAAGGACCATGGAAGGGCTGGGTATGATGGTGCATGCCTTTAATCTTGGCACTCAGGAAGGAGAGGCCAGCCTGGTCTACAGAGTGAGTTCCAGGACAACCAGGGTGGGTAGGAGTGGGAGATGTTACCAGGTCACCAATGGTGACTCTAGAGTAGCTCGAGCCTGTGTTCTGTGGTTGCAGTCAAGGATTGGTCTTTATGGAGTTGGGACCCAGGGGTTATTTTTTATGTGTCTGTTTGTTTGCTGCTTGTTTAAGACAAGGTTTCTCTGTGTAGCCCTGGCTGTCCTTGAATTTGCTTTGTAGACCAGGATGCCCTTGGCTTTGAACTCAGAGATCCACCTGTCTCTGCCTCCGGAGTGCTGGGATCCTCTCCTATCCCAGGGTCCAATCAATAAACACAGGCTTCTCCAAGAAGCTTTGAGAAGGTATCGCTGTGGAGGTGAAGTTTAGCAGTGCTGGAACAGTTGGGAGATCCCAGCAGAAGTTAGTAATGTGTCCAAGCGAAGACAGCTAAAAGGTGGGACAGCTGGGACTCAATCCATGCTGTGAATATCACTCAGGCTGTGTGTGTGTGTGTGTGTGTGTGTGTGTGTGTATGCGCGCGCGCACGCGTGTGTGTCTTTATCAGAGCTGCCAGCAGGGATGTCTTCCTCTCCCTTATTATGCTAGCCCTCCTTCGATTGCAGCTCCCTGCTCTGGGATAGGTGGGCCTATGTTGGGCCGTGGGAGGTGATCTCCCATGCACTTTTGTGTCAGACAATGTAGCAGTAACTACAGGACAGGTATAGGATTTAGAAAGATCTGTCTATTGAGGGGGTTACATATTTACTCTCTCAGAATTTGGCTTTTTTATTTTGTTTATAATAAATATACAATTGCCTAATGATGGCCTTTGAACATCGACTCAATGGAAAGTATTTTACTAAAGAGTTCTTGGGGACTTGGGGTATGGCTCATCTGCTGGAATTCTTGCATAGCGTGTACGAATCCCTGGGTTGGGTCTCCAGCTCTACATAATCCGGCATGGTAGTACATTCCAGTAACGGCAGCACTTGGGAGGGGGAGCCAGAGACTAGAAGTTCAAGGTCATCCTTGGCTACCAATCAAGTTTGAAACAAGTTTGGGATATATTAGACTCTTGTCTCAAAAAATTGTAATACTAATTTCTGAGGCTGGAGAGATGGCACCGAAGTTAAGAACATCTGTTACCCTTCCAGACGACCTGGGTTCGACTCCCAGCAGTCACATGGTGGCTCACAACCATCTGTAACCCCAGTTCCAAGAGATCTGACACCCTCTTCTGGCACCAGGTACACACGTGGTGCACTGGCATACATGCAGATAAGACATCCATAGACATTAAATTTTTAAAAAGTTAAAAAAAAAAAAGCCAAGTGGTGGTGGCGCATACCTTTAATCTTAGCACTTGGGAGGCAGAGGCAGGCAGATTTCTGAGTTCGAGGCCAGCCTGGTCAACAGAGTGAGTTCCAGGACAGCCAGGGCTATACAGAGAAACTCTGTCTCGAAAATAAATAAATAAATAAATAAATAAATCTAAAAATGTTGTAAAGCATTGAAGACACTAAAGATATATATTCAAGGGCCACCTCAAGGTATTTAGAGACTCAGAACTGTGCTCTAGTGAGGCTAAGTAACAATGTAACCCAGCACCCAAGAGGCAGAGGCAAGAGGACCCCCCACCCTAAGCTTTGACCTGCCAGGGTCTTTTTCACACTGATATTTAAGGTAAGGGGGCCGTGGGAACCTTCTGGACTGGCAGGTAATGGAGACAGGAATCTCATGGGCCATTGTTTATAAAAATCTTTGTGGAGTCTTTTTGTCTGGCTTTTGAGCAATAGGAAAAGCAGACAAGGAACCCCTTGAGGGCAGGGCTGTGTGGAGCCCAGAGTGCTCACAAGTAATGACCACCCACAAAATGAAGGCTGGTTTGCTTGAAGATCCAGCCACTGCCCAATCTTTCCCAAGCATTTAGCCTCCTCTGCTGCCCCAGGCTATAGTTGGGGGAGGACAAGAGGAACACTACGACAGCCATACTTGGGAATGTTCTTGGCGGTCCCAGGCCGAGCTTGGTCCCTCAGATAAGCTAGTCCCTAGCATTGAGAGACCTGAGCCCCTGGGACCCAGTGCAGGAGGAGGCAATGGCTGAAGAGGGAGGAAGTGGATGAATGGGCTCTGTCACCAGCCTGGGTGACCTATCCCCATGGCTCCCTCCTTGTACACCTGCCCACCCTCAGCTGTCACAACTCCTCCCCCAGGTGCAGCAGGGCGCAGGGGCCCAAGGCCAAAGTCTCATTAGAGCTAATGAGGGCTCAGCTGTGTAGATGCCAGCTCAAGATACAGGGAGCAACAAAGAGATCCCCGCCCCCTCTGCGGGAGGAACCAGAGGCCACGCCTCCAGAAGATTTCCTCAATCTGTGTGAGGATAGTCCCTGTCACAGGTGACACCTTCAGAGAACTGCATCCTGGGCAGTTTCAATGTGTGACCATCACGGTATACTTACACACTCTACAGTGCTACAGTTTACTACGAAGTTAGATCCGGCCAACCCACTTACGAACACTCCGATCCCTTGTCCGCAAACCGCCACTCTGCATCTCATGGCTACGGTCAGTAGGAAGAGAGGAAGCATCTCATCAGGGTAGGACAAGGCTGGCTGGCCCCCTGTCCACACAGCTCCACTCCAACACTCAGAGTCTCCCTTCTTTTTCAATTCCACTCTCTCTCTCTCTTTTTTTTAAGTTAATTAAGCCAGGCATGGTGGCACAAGCTTTTAATCCCAGCACTCAGAAGCAGAGGCAAACAGATCTCTGTGAGTTCACAGCCTCACAGAGACGGAGAAGAGGATGGTGCTGAACTCTAACTTCCTCCTGAGTGCTGGCATTACAGGCATGCACCACCACCCAGTTTATCCAGTGCTGGGTGTTGAACCCAGGGCTTTGTGCACAACAGACAAGCACTCTGTCACTGAGATTTACCTATGGCCCTCTTCTTGCTTTCTTTTTTATTTCAAGACAGCATCTCAACTGAGTTGTCCAGGCCTTGAATTCTTGATCCTTCAGCCTCTGCCTCCTGTCACTCAGCCTAGCTCCTAGGACAGCCCTTGTTTGTTCTGCCTCCCTCTCTTCTGCTTCTTCTCTTCCTAAGCCTGCCTTTTCTCTGGGCCTCACCTTCCCTAAAGGATAAATAGGGAAATGGGAATGGTACCCTCGGTGATTAGCTGTTCCTCTCTTTTTCATCCAGCTCCCCCCTGGGCAAATCATCACTGTGCCCTCATTGATAAGAGAAGTCTGGGGAAGCACAGTTGTCTCTGCTTAGAAGTAGGGGATCTCCACTCAGGTAGGGGTCCCTGCTCAAAGGTGGGGGTCTCTACTCAGAGATGAGGGTATCCACTCAAAGTTGGAGTCCCCAGCTTTCCAAAGACTCTAAAGAGTGGGGAAAGCCTCTTTGACCCAAATCCCCACTCCACCCCTCTCTGTGCTGTGGTCCTGAGGTCCTGCCCTAGTCTCCCAAGTGGTTCTCCCAGCAGTGATGGGAATTAACAAGAACACAGTGCTGGTTTGGGAGCCCAATATAGACAGAAATCAAATTGCTAGGTGAAAGAAAGAAACCAGGCCCCAGCCAGAAGGAAGTCTGCCCTTCCCTGAAATGATGCCCCGGCTTGTCACTGCTCAGGCCCCTAGAAGTTGTCCACTCCAATGGCTCTGACACGTACCCCAGCCCACCACATTCCTGGATCCCACAGGGCCACTGCCCCCTGTCCATGCCACAGAGGCCAACAAGCCCTTTGCCCGGTCTGCCCAGTCTCAGGAATACAGGCTAAGCTTTGAAAGGGTCACTTCAAAGAGGGCCAGTCTATGGAGAACCCAGCCAAACCCAGGGCCAGCTCCTTGGCCAGATTCCTGGCGCTGTCAACAAAGGCTCCACTGTTCCCCCGACCCCCAGGTGCCCCCGAACGCAGTGCGCATAAGGCTTTCTTTCCCCAGCTCCACTCCTACGGGCCAGACTCTGCTACAGGGAGCAGCTGAGGCAGGCCTCTGCTACATGAGAGGCTGTGTTGGTGGACCAGGGAACTCACCCACTCCCTGGCACTCAAAGCCAGGATGAACAGGAAGCCCCCAAGACCAGCGGCCCTCGTGCCTCCCTGCTCCTCGGTCACCCAGTCTTCCCAGCTCTAGCATGGCCTCCTGCCTTCTCCAGACCACGTCGTATCACACAAGGCCTCCAGGCTTCTTCCAGCCAGCCTGTTCAGGAATATCTGGCCTCTGAAAAGCCACTTAGCCCCAACCAGAGTGGCCAGCCTTTAGCGCTCCTTCCAGACCAGGCATCTGGCCACAGGTTCAGTCCCCAGTATGCACGAGTCCCAGAAACAGTCCTTTTTAACTGCTGTGACACAGTGCAAATACCCAAGCAGTGCCCCCAGGGGCTTCTGCGCTGACCTTTAGCTCAGTTCCAGAATTATTACTAGTCCACATTACTGTCCAGCAGGGCTTGGATACCTCCAGTGATGGAGGCCTCACTACTCCCAGGCATGCTCACGTCTCTGCAGATTACTCTGACCATAAATGTCTGTTTTGTTTGTTTATGGTGAGATCTTGGCTCAGGTTAGCCTCAAACATGTTACATAGCCAAGGATGATCTTGAACTTCTGATCCATAACTCTTTAGGGTTATGGAAGATGTGAACTACCACCCCCTGCTAATGGGTGCTACTGAGCCAGGTATGCTGAGGTTGCAGCTCATGGGTTCCAACAAAGCCCGTGTTCTTATTTCCATCCATTGACTATTATTTGTCTGACAATGGCTGCCAATAGAGACTGGCCTGATTCCCCTCTCTCAGGCCTCTTAGTAAGGCTGATGAATTGTATCTGAGGTTTTAAAAAATAAAGGCCAAGAGCTAAGATGTAGCTCAGTCACAAAGCACGTGACTAGCATGTGTAAGCTTCAAGCCTCAAGTCCACATGAAAGAAAAACTGGAGGCTAGTGTCCAAAGCCACACAGTAACGATGGCTTAGAGTAAAACAAGAGCCAAGAGGGTAAGGTCCAACCAAACACTCCACCACAGGGTGCTCCAGGCTCCCGAAGGCCTGAGGGGCATACCAGGCCCAAGCCCCGGGCCCTCATCTCCCAGGGCCCATCTGCTGGGTCAGAAGGTAGAATGCCAAACTTCTCACAGTGCGCAGGCCCCTCAGAGCAGATGAAGCTGTAGCCTGGGGGTGGGGGGTGGGGTGGGGGGAGGGGAGCTGACTAATGCTAATTCAGACCAGGAAAAAAAGAACAGAAAGGAAGGGTGACCCAACAGCCCAGGTATGTAGGAGTCAAAGGAAACTGGAGATGTCCCTGGGCCCAAGGTTTAGGACAGATGCAGGCTGGAAATCCAACACCTGTTGCTTGAGAGATAAATAGTTGATAACCGTGCAGCTGGATGAGAGGACTATAATCCCAGGAGTGACGTACAAGGGTGAACACTTAAGGTCTGACCTGGCTACAGAGACTAGCCTCCTTAACTTAGCAAGATTCTGTCTTAAAATAAAAAGTAAAGGGGCTGGAGAGATGGCTTGCTGGTTATGAGTGCCACCGGCTCTCCCAGAGGATCTAGGTTTGAATCCCAGCACCTACATGGTGGCTCGCAAACCATCCATAATTCCAGTTTTGCAGAGGATCAGATGCCTTCTTCTGACCTGCACATGTGGTACACAGACACAGATGTAGATTAAATACCTGTACACGTTCAATAATAAAGTAAGTTAAAAGAAAAAAAAAAAAAAAAGTAAACTCGGGGCCAGGCATGGAGGTAGTGAGAAAGTACTTGTCTCAGATGTACAAGGCTCCAGACTCAGTCCTCGGTCGGGGCAGGTGGTGCGTGCCTTTAACCCGGGCATATGAGGCAGAGGGGGAGGGGAGGAGGGCTGGCACGAATAGCTGGACACAGAGCCAGGTAGTAGAGTACCGAGCCAGCTTAGGATATCAATCCTGAGCTAAGTCTGAGCTAAGCACCTCAGGACTGGGATGGATGCTGGCCTTTGACTCAGCCCACAGACTTGCCTCCGAATTCTGGGAAATGAGGAGCCGAGTTAAAGCAGAAGCCAGCTTTGGGGGCAGTGGCACCTGGTAGCCTTGGAAGGCAGTGGTGACAGGAAGCCCTCAGAGATGTCTCCCTTCTTCCCTAGGTGTGGCTCTGGCACTCTGTGCAGACAACACAGCAATACTCCCATGCTGCCTTCCCAAGACCCTAACCCCGCCTGCATGCAGAGGACGGGGTGCAGGATTCTGTGGGGTGTGATCCATTGTCTCACCATTTATGAATCCAGTTAGTCAGTCGGTCAGTCAACAAACATTCTCTAGGTGCTGGTTGGGTGCCAGTGTGTGGGTAACAAGACAGACATGACACCTTTAGGCAGCTGGAATGAGGTTAAGAGCATGCTCAGTGCCTTAGCTTTGTCTCTCACTGTGTGACCTTGGGAAGCCATGGAGTCTCTTCCTATCAGCTGGGATGCAGTAACACACCTGCTCTGCATGACGTTCCATGAGCATATTTTATATGATCTTCTTCCCTCTGACTAAGTCTGACAGGGAGACTGATAAGTCTCCCATCCCAATGCCTGGGAGAGAGCTAGGCCCCGGTCACCCGGGGAGAGCAGTGGGGGAGGCTTCTGGCTTGTACTCTGCAAACATTTATGGAGGGCCGCCCTGTGCCAGGCACTGTGCCGGGTGCTGGGGACACAGATGAACAAGACACATTGTGCACTCATCTCTGCCACACCCCCAGGACTCAGTCCCAGAGACCAGCACTGGTGGGGTGTGGGGAAAACAGTGCCATGGACACACCCCTGGGAGCCTGGGCCTCAGAGGACCCAAGTCCTCACCTGCCATTCTCCCAGGCTGAGGAGCATGATACAGTACAGCATCCTTTCCCCTGTAGCATGAGAAGATGAACAAGATGGGCCCTTTCGTTTTGACCACTCTGACAGGTAATGAACATCCCTACTCCCAAAGGGCTCAAACTCTGCCATAGCCAAAGAAAGCCAAGGCCACCTGGGCCTGATGTTGCCCTGAGATGGTAGAAATGTCCTCCCGGTACAGCCTGGCACTGCCCTGCTGACACGCTGGCACAATTTCACCAGAAACAGGGGCCTAGATCTAAAGTTGGGCTGTTTGAAGGGCATGGGGCGGGGGGGGGGGGAGTAAGTATGGGGAGAGGCAGCGCCAGCTCCCACAGGCCCTATTCATGACAGAGTCGGGTGGCAGGGCAGGATAATTAAGACCAGGCTTTGTCTAAATCCCTGACAGAGCCAATCCCTCACCTTTGAACCACTGCAGCCAGCAAAGCAGGGCTGATGTACCACTCCACTGGACAGAGAACGCCAAGGGACTGCCACGGGCTGGAGCACTGGTGGCCAGCCTGGGGCTGGGGGAAGGAGGCTGACGACACTGAGGGATACCTGAGGCTGTGCCACCCTGTGCCACCCTGATGACCAACAAAACAAGCAACCAAGTTCCAAGCCAGCGGGAGGAAGGTTTGATGTGGATTCTCCTAAAAGGGCACAGACTCAGGGGGTGTGGCAGCAGCTGGACTGTGAGGGCCAGTCATAACTCTAGAAGCTGGTGACCCCTTCCTCCCCTGCTCTGTTCTTTACTATTATCTTACTGTGCTTCACGGTCCTCTTCTGTAAAATGGGATGATGAAGACAGTACCCACCTTGAGAGGATACTCTGACAAATAAAAGAATGATGGCTATACAGACCCTGCACCAGAGAAACTGCTGTCAGACTGTAGCCATGTCACTGAGGAGGCCAAGACAGTCAAAGCCGCCTAGGCTACATAGCAAATAACTCTATCTCAGAAAAAAAAAATCTCTAGCACTAATGTATATGCTCATCTGACTATGTCTGCATGCTCTCTGGATCTCTCTAGCTATCTGCATTGGAATCCAGCATCACAGGAGTGCACCTACTGGAGGAAACATCCCTGTACCAGGCAACAGACTGCTTTGGGGTGCTGCACCTCACAAGCCTGCCCCTAGAAGGTTCTCCTGAACAGCCAGCCCCAACCCTCTACCCCAACACTTAGTCCAGTCACCCGCTCTAATCTGTCTTTTGTATTCATCAGCATCGTCATATTTGATGGGGTTTCTCTTTATAGCCCTGGCTGTCCTAAAAACTCCCTACATGAGGGCTGGAGAGATAGCTCAGCGGTTAAGAGCACTGACTGCTCTTCCAGAGGTCCTGAGTTCAATTCCCAGCAACCACATAGTGGCTCATAACCACCTGTACTGGGATCTGACGCCCTCTTCTGGTGTGTCTGAAGACAGCTACAGTGTACTGGTATACATAAAATAAAGAAATAATTCTTTAAAAAAAAAATCCCTACATGGACCAAGTTGTCCTAGAACTCAGATATCTGCCTGCCTGTGCCTCTGCTTCTGCTGGGATTAAAGGCGCCACCACACCCAGTCTGTTCTTTAACTTTACAAAAGAAGTTTCAAAGTATCCTTGCAATGAGAAATGAAGCAACCCACTGCCCACTCCCACACTGCCCTGCTTTGTTATGCAGCATCCTCCCTCACCCCCACTCCCAACTCTGCCAACACCACTGCATCCTTACGCCATGAGTTCAGGGTTGCCCTGAGAGAGGATGGAGAAGGCCTCATCCATACAACCCACACGAAAGGCTTGTTCCCAGGGTTCAGTGCCCTCAGCTTCAGCTGGGAACCACGAAACCTGCCCCACCCCAGAGTATCCAAGCTGTCTTCCTAAAAACATTCCCCCAAAATTTCTTTTTTATAATTTATTTATTTCTATTTTATATGCACTGACGCTTTGCCTGCATGTGTCTGGGTGAGGGTGATGGATCCTGTAGTTACAAATAGTTGTGAGCTGCCATGTGGGTGTTGGGAATTGAACCCAGGTCCTCTTGGAAGAGCTGTCAGTGCTCTCAACTGCTGAGCCATCTTTCCAGTGCTCCCCTCCCCCAACTTTATTTCCTGCCCTAACAGCCACCAGAACTCAGGTGTCCAGCCCAACCGTATCACCATACCTTTAGGTCAGACCCTATCTGTAAAATAGGCACTAACATTGCCAGGCATGGTGGCACACGCCTTTAATCCCAGCACTAGGGGAGGCAGGCAGGTGGATTTCTGAGTTTGAGGTCAGCTTGGTCTACAGAGAGAGTTCCAGGACAGCCAGGGCTACACAGGGAAACTCTGTCTTGAAAAACCAAAAAGTAAAATAAAATAACAACGTAACGGGCACTAACACTTTACTACAGACTCACATACTCTAAGACCCTCATCTAGCACTGCATGGGGATGATCCACTGAGATAGGGCCTGGAGCCCAGGATCTCGGAGTTCTCAGCCAACTGTGGGTGGATCCAACCACATGTGGGCAACTGGAGGAAGCCACCAGGGCCTGGGGGCCTTTGGGCCGAGTCTGCAGGCCAAATGACTAGTTCTGCAGTGGAGATTCAAATCTCCTGCTGTCAGCTCTGGCCATTTTGAAAGTGGGGTTGTTGCCCTGGCAGAGGGGAGAACCACGTGGGATCAAAAGCCTCCCACCAGAACCCCACAGAGGTATGGGTGGAGGCAGTAAGGGGACAGGGATGAAGTACAATGTTGGTTGGGGGGTGGGGGAGAATCTGAAGGACTCCGGCTTAATGACCTCCACTCCTGCCCCCTGTCCATCCTGAATTTCAAGTTTATAATTAGGAAACACACTTTGGCTGGAGGGCGGGGTAAAGAAGCAACTAAGGGAGAACTTAATACATCCAGTGTAGACACCAAAGTCTCCGAAAGAGTTTGCAAAGTACGTGCCCGTTGGACCAACACCCCGAGGGCAGGAGCCCGCTGAGTGTCAAAAAAGGGAGTGGCTCAGTCCTGGTCTTGACCCTCAAACTGGACCCCAGGGAACGACTTTTCCAAACTCAGTAAAACTATTGGCCAGACACACTTTTCAACCCTTCAGCTTACCCTGCCTTTGTGAGCTGGGGGGAGCTTAAACAGGACCAGCAGCCAGATTCCAAGGCAGGGGACTGACCCTGTTGGGAAGGTGAAGGCCCCTCCCAGCCTCCAGCAGCTGGCAGATGAAAGAACCCAAGCAGAGCAGCCCAGCGCTGAGTAATGCCCCTGGCACCCCACTCCCGGACCCACCCACAGTCGAAGCGGGCAGAGAGGAGGGCCGGGCAGGGCTGGGGTCGCACTCTCGACCCCCGAAGCCTACGATGCAGCCCCACCCGGAGGGGGCGAGCCAAGGACGTCCCGCCCCGGGACCCCTCCCCCACTCCCTGTGGCTCCAGCTGTGCGGGGGCCTCGCCAACGGAAAACGAAAACTTGGGCAGAGGAAACGGCGGCGGGCGCCCCGCCTGAAAATCCCGGACAAAAGGCGCGCGGGCCTCCCACCCCTGCTGCCTGGCCGCCCAGGGCCTGGCACCACCACCAGCTGTGTGGCCCCGGGCTCGGTAGCCCCGGGCCCGTCGGGGCCCCTACGCGGCGCTTCCTCCAAGCCCTTGCCTAGAGCAGCTGTTCTTCCAGCGGGACAGCAAGCTCCCACGACAGTGCCCACCGACGGGGGCGCAGTGTCCCCAGCCCGGACGTCGTCCCAGGTCCCGCCCAGCTGACCCGGGCCCTGGTCAGCCCTCACCTGGGGGGGCCGGGGCTCCGGACGCGGCGGGATCCCGACCAGGCAGAAAGCGACTCCATTCATCGGGCCGCAGTGGAGGCTCTGCGGCCAGGGCACTGTTGGGGGCACGGGCCGGGGCCCAGGGGGCGGCGACTGGGCGCGGAGGGGCGGGGCTGGAAGGGGGCGGACTCTCATGGCCCCGCCCCCAGGCCCGCCCCGACCGTAGAAGCCAAACTCTAAACCCGGCGCATCCCACGCGCTCCCCAGAAAAGAAAAGGGAATCGAGACAGGGGTCTACGTGGATCGTGGAGCCATGGGTCAGAACCGAGCCTGACCCAGAGACAAGGTCTCAGGGGAAGCTTCGGGAGATTTGCCCAGATAGAAGTTGATCGGTGAGCACGAAAGAGGACGAGGGCACAGAACCCAGTAAATAGCACAGGGAAAGACAGACAGAAAGGGACAGAAATGGATCCAGAGGTCCTTTGAGGACCTGTGAGGTCCTTGAGAGGACCTGTGAGGTCAGTCCTGACCTGGTTTCAGACAGGGAAAGAACGGACAAAGCTTGGTGGAAATACTCTAAGAGCACCGGTTTTCAACCTATGGGTCGTGACCCTTTGGGGGCTGAACGACCCTTTCACAGGGGTTGCATATCAGATATTTACATTACGATTCATAGCAGAAGCAAAAATTACAGTTATCAAGTAGCAACTAAGCCAGGCATTGGTGGAACACATTTTAATCCCAGCACTGGGGAGGCAGAGGCAGGCAAGATCTCTTGAGTTTGAGGCCAACCTGGTCTAAGAGTTCCAAGATAGCCAGGGCTACCTACACAGAGAAACTCTGCCTCGAAAAGGGGAAAAAAATAGACACAAAAATAGCTTTATGGTTGGGGTCGCTGTTTAACAATGAAGAACTGTATTAAAGGATTGCAGTGTTAGGAAGGTAGAGAACCTCTGCTCTAGAGCGTCACGGGAATGAGGTACAACAGATATGGTTGGGGGTAGGCCCCCATCTAGGAACGACCCCTCCCGGGAAGACTCTTAGACAGGATCCCACAGTACAGCCGAGTGAAGGTTAGAAGGCAGGTCCAACACACGCCCCAGACTTTCCGTGCCCATCACAGTGACTACTATGGTTCAGACCTCTGGTCCTGCAAAGATGGGCTCTGGGAGCTAGCTGTCCTAAAAAGACACTCCAGCCAGAGCCAGCCGCTCACTTCACAGTCCTTCAACAGAAAGCACCCCTCCTCCCACTCCTCCTCCCGCCCCACATACCCCAACACAATCCTTCATCGAGTTGGGAAGTTCTTTTTGCTGTGTAACTCTCATTCTTTCTCTTTCTCCAGCCCATGCTGACTTCTTCCTAAACCTTTTTTACTTGGGCTGGTGAGATGGCTCAGCGGGGAAGAGCACTGACGGCTCTTTGGAAGGTCCTGAGTTCGGATCCCAGCAACCACATGGTGGCTCACAACCACCCGTTAATGAGATCGGACGCCCTCTTCTGATGCATCTGAAGACAACTACAGTCAATGACGCTGGAGCAAGCGGGGCCCGAGTGAGCCAGGCCGGCAGAGGTCCTGAATTCAATCCCTAGCAGCCACACACATGATAGCTCACAACCATCTGTACAGCTACAGTGTACTCATACACATAAAATAAATAAATAAATCTTAAAAAAAAAAAAAAAAAGAATACTTGCTTGGCCAGGAACTCATTATGTAAACGGGGCTGACCTCCAACTCACAGAAATCCACCTGCCTCTGTCTCCCTGGTGCTGAGGTTAAAAGGATACAACACTACACTGGTGAGCTTTGGGTTTTCTTTGGTATGCCTTGGTTTGATGTTTTTGAGACAAGGTACTGCAGGGTGACCTTGAACTTTCTTCCCCCTCTGCCTCAGTTTACTGACTATTGGGACAATAACCATGTGCTGCCACACATGGCTCCTTCTTGCAGTTTTAAAGACTTTCTTCTAGTCCTCGCCCCAGATCATGAGATTCAGAAGAAGCAGACACCCTCAAGAAATCGTGACTGATTTCAGGGAAGGCAGGCAGAGCAGAAAGGCTAGCCCCCCTGAGCCAGAAGAACGCATAAGAATGCTTGCTTTAACACCGCTCTCAGGAAGGACCCAAGGCCCTGGGCCCACCCCTTGCTATCTGTTCAGGCTCAGGAGTGCAGGTTGTAGGAAGGGGGACATCAGTCAGGCCACCCCACTGCTCAGAGCCAGAAGGCTCACTGCCAGGCTCACATGGTATGCCTTACTTTGAGTCCCTTGAGCTTAAAATGAATCTCTTAGAAAGACTTAGCCGACTGGGCAGTGGTGGCGCACGCCTTTGATCCCAGCACTTGGGAGGCA